>JANEYF010001497.1:0-153623 GCA_029963845.1 Rhamnusium bicolor | reverse complement strand
CCTTTAAACCCAAAAACGATAATTTGTGATAAATTATCACAAATATGTCATTTTTTACACTAAAAGCGTTTATCTAACATAATTACATTTTAAAAAGTGAAATACCATTCTAATTGGAATGAACAATTTCTTACAAGATTTGTCGTGAAGTATCATGCAGAAATTAAGTCAAATTACTCCAGAATATAATTTTAAACAAAGGCTTTATTACTGTATAGAAATTCATGAGGGCCATTTCGAACATTTAATCAACTCACACGTAAATAATTTAGTTTAGGAAATATAAATTGTTCAAACGTAATTTCTCGGAAACTAACAGCTCAATTTAAAAAAATAAAATGCCGTTGTAATGCGAGTTTAAAAGGATTTAAAATTGTATATTGTTTCTATATTCATTTGAAATTTTTGGAGTAAATATTACCCCCGTTTAGGGGTTGAGATTTAAATATCCTCCTTGAAAATATAATCTTAGTAAAATGAAATAAAAATTATATAATGAATAATCTGATGTACGATGGAAATGCATTATTATTGTCCTAGAATTGTTTACATATTTTATAATATAAATGCAGTGTGAATTCGTTGTTTATAATCTTTTTTTAACAATTATGGGAGTGTAATTCATATTGATTATTATTATTATCAACTTCTTTTTAGTTGCATGTTCCTTGGACGGGTAGTGGAGGGTTAGAAGACATTAAGTTAGCTCTGCAACAACTCACGATGAGGTCACATACATCTACTAGTACTTATTCCAGTGTAAGTGCAGGTTCTGAGAGTTCTGAACCTGCAATGAGACGATTAATGAGACACTCCTCATTAGAAACCATTAACACTAACATAACAAATGCTGACGAATTCGTCTGGGTGGATTCTCATAATAGGTAATGTAAAATTTCCAAAAAACGTGTCCCTTGGCGGAAAAATTGTTTTTTTTGGGGGATATGGCACTAAACCCCCCTTTTGTTGAAATATACAATTATCTTCCTATTTAAAAATATCGATATTAACATAAACATAATTGTTATAAAGTGTGGAAACCATTTATGGAATAAAATTCATAATTCGATAAGTACAATAATTGCATCAAACTCCTGGGTATGCAGGCTCTCGTCATTTGTTCCGTTTTTTTTTGTCCAAAAGGCCAATTTTCCCCACAACCTTACAAGTTATGACGTCATCGAAAATTATTTGTGGTAACCCTATTTTTTTCACGAACAATGGGTAATACTGTTTCTTCTAACTTCGGCAATATGGCGCAAGTGGGGTCTGAAGTGAAGAACTTCCAAGATACATGGTGTAGAAGTTATGTCAATCCGTCTGAAATAAATAATTTTAAAGATACTATGGTGGAGAAATTCAAAGACGTAAATGCTCAAAATACTCATCATTCACTTGCTGACAATGGGCAAGTCTTTTATAAAATTTCCTCCGAACGTTATTAAAGTCTCTGTTGAAATATTCCTAATTTATTCCTAAATTCTTATTCCATCCTGCAAATCTTTAAGATTTTTCGGCTTCGTCACATATACTTTAGATTTTATATAGCCCCATAGAAAAAAATCCAATGGTGTTAGGTTTGGTGACCTAGCTGGCTATTCAATTGAACCTCTTCATGCAATCCATCTGTTTGAGAAGCTTTGATTCAAATAATAAAATAATAATAATTCAACTTCAACCAGGTACTTGGCTATCTTGGCCCACTTCGTCATTGCCGAAGTCAAAAAAAACCGTTTTATCTATTATTCATGAAAAAAATAATGTTACCACAGAAACAATGTTCGATGACGTCATAACTTGTAAGGTGGTGGGGAAAAATTGTAGAAAAGTTTTTAGAAAAAAAATCTTACCACAGAAACACGTTCGATGACGTATACTTGTCGTGGTGAGGCAATTTGATCGCAAAATTTGAGAATGGCTAGAGGCCACAATTTGTCGATTCAATATTCACTACGAGAGGCGCTAGTATAGGATAAGGTCAATGTCACTGAAACTTTAATGGCTAATATCTCTTTAACACGGGGTTTTAGTAACTTTTATAAAAATTCACTAAAAAACATTTAACAACAATGATGACAGAAGGGGACAAGTACTAATTTACTTGCTCAGTAGGGAAATTATTGTATCTATCAGAGATGTCTTATGTCAATATAGCTAAGTTATATCAAGCATGACCATGATGAAAACAAGGAATGTACTCGATTATTACTTACGATTTTCTGTAGTAAGCTCCTTTAGTAATGCATAATTGTCAGGATTAAAATGTTTCCTACAAACACACGAATGTTTCGAAGGGATAAAGTTATCCCTGCAAATGGATACCAACTACTGTTTTAGGCCGGTTTTGTCTTAAATGTCTGCCTTTTGTTTCGGAAGAAAATTGAACTGCACAACACTGATGCATAATTAACAAGTTTTTTTATTTACTGGTTGACGAAATAATTATAATAAAGACCTAAAAACTTGTTCCGCGCCTAACAATAACTTTTGACAGCCACCTTACTCGCCAGTGGCGCCAACTAGTGATCCTAAAAACTGTAGCCCCCATTATTCTTACTCATCGAAAACGATCAACAAAAAATATTAATAATTGCATCTTTCGTGTTACTTTACTTTAAACGAAACATTTCATTAGACAAAAAAATTAATTTAATTAATTAAAGAAATATTTCATACAATCTTATACTAACAAACGAATGAGAATCGTGCTATATATCCTAAAAATAAACGAAACGTAGCTTCGGGCACCGGTGTTTCGGAATTACTGTCCCGCATTAGCGCAACGTAACTTAAAGAGTCGGTTATGGAATGGAGAATATCAGGAGAAACTTAACAAAGGGTGGAAAATACATCACATATTACTTTATTCGCATTTTTGTGTCCAATAGGCCAATTTTTTGGCCTTAGTAAACAGTCAACAGTACGATTACTTTCTGTTTGATTATTGAACCCCGCGAACTCCTTATAATCTTATAAAATAAGAGATTTACTTTTTAAGCTTAATATTTATCTATTTTATAAGATTATGGTCTTGGATTATTGCCTAAAGCTGAATTTTTCAGCTTTGTGAAATGTCCAGCGCTATGTATATTCTAAGAACGACATTCTTATTAATAAACTACTTTAATTATACATTTTAGGTTGGTGGAATTGCAGCACTTACCTTGGACGAACCATTGTATCCTAAGGGTACTTCAATCAGGTAGATGTAGAGACCACATGTCTAGAGTCAGTGTAGAAATTATACCTAGGTTATCTTATTTACTACAAAGAGCTTTGGTAAGAATAGGACGGGAGACTCAAAGACTTTCCTCGACATTGGGAATATGTACCAAGCATGATGTTACAGTATCATTTCGTATCGTTTTATGCCCGCCCGTTGCAGATTCTTGTATAAAAGCATGCCTCAGAGCAGCTGCAATGCTTGCCATGTCAGGTGATTGTACACTGAAACAAAGCAAATCATCCAGGGCAGGACTACATCTGCACATTGGACGGTTTCATAGATGGATGTCAGATGTCAATTTAGCCAGATTTATACATGAGTAAGTATATTAATTTTTTGACGATGTATAATGACTTCTTACTATATCATGTTTATTAATAAAACTATTACATAGCTTTACCCAGAAAATATTGAAGAAAGAAAATGGGCGAAAGTTTTCAATTCTATGACCTCATAATCCTTGTGCTCGTGACATAGTTTTCAAAAATCTGTTGTTACAAAATATTCATCTCCATATGGCGCAGTGTAAAAACAGTTAGGAACAATTAATTTTATACAGGGTATATCTGAAAAGTTTGTAAGGGGTTAATTTTATTAATGAGTACACCCCATATATGGATTTGATTTTCAAGATAATTCATCTAATTAAAATATGTTTCTGTAACATCTTTTATGTAGATTTAGAATTCGGTATCAAATGTTTTATATACACAGTGTTGAAAGTATGATTTTCTCAAATAGATCAACCTGTATATTCTTACATATTTAAAAGCATCTCTTCTTTCTGGTCTTGAAAATATGTACTTGTTATATTATCTATTTCGAGTAATCGAGTTATTAACGAAAATTATTATTTATTTATTGCCGCTATACAACTATACCGGGTGGCCCAGGGACTAGGGAACCCCCCAAATTTTTCTACAATTCTTGAGATAGAAATTTGAAATTTGTAGGGATGAATCAAGACAAAAATTGTAATTTTTTGAACCACCCGCGCAAAAAAAGTCACTTCCGGTTTCACCGGAAGTGACTCCAACTTTCTTATTTTAAATAGCACCCTGTATATTTAGGTGATTTTTCGGATGAATATTTAATTTCCCTTTATAAAGCTTTTTTCAGATTTAAAATCGGTTCATAAATAACCCACACAATTACATTTGTTTGTTTCTTTTAAGAAGGCCCTGAATCTAATAAACGAAATACATTATAAATAAAATAATTGTCAACACTCGTTGTAAGGGTGTCTACCATCATTACTATTATGTAATTGTAATTATTTCTCATATCGTTTATTTCTTTATTTACGTTTGTTTATTTTTTTTCGATATGTTTATTTTTTTACATTTCGTACTACCATAACTTGCTTATTTTAAATAGCACCCTGTGTGTTTTATGTGGTGTTTATCTTCTCATCAAATTATTCTCTCCGATGATGTATGTATTTGTTATAATAATAACGTTATTAATGCACAAAATGTCGAACATAAAATATTCCTGATACTGTTTTCACTCTTTTCCATGAGTAGGCTGTGTACTCGTATACCTAGGTACGTGAAAATGTAATTTTTAAGTGATCCAATTGTTTACACTTATCAAATTATACCTATTGTATTATAATAATAATAGTAATAACAAAAAGCATAAATTTATTTAATAATTAAACATGTACATCTACCCTACCCGACAAAATTCATTGCAAATAAAGAAACTAGGAAGTAAGTTTTGGAAGACCAGAGTTATAAACTAGAAAATAATGAAGAAATAGTGAGTACTATACATTGAACTAAAGTACAGAAACTTATAAAAACTGAACTAAATTAAATGTTAAATAACATGTTCTGTAAATTTCACTTAATTATTTGCAAAATACGTTTTACTTTAGAGAATTTACCTATTGCTCGAGAAAGAATGTTATTTTTCCAACAGAATGGAGCTCCGCCCCATAATACACTTGAGGTTAGAAGATATTTAAATAATCGTTTTGGAGATCACTGGATAGGTACTCATGATCCAACTAGATGGTGCGAGATCACCGGACTTGAGTCCATTAGACTATTATTTGTGGGGATATTTAAAAAATAATGTATATTCTCAGCAACCGACTACTAGAGAAGATCTCGAGGATAGAGTGAGACAGGCAATTAATGACATAAATCCCCAAAACTTACTAAATGTAATGAGAGAACGTTCAGAAAGAATTCGTGCTTGTATTCAAGCAAACCGAGGCCACTTGGAACAAAATTTATAAGGTTTTAGTTATTTAACATTTAATTTAGTTCAGTTTTTATAAGTTTCTGTACTTTAGTTCAATGTATAGTACTCACTATTTCTTCATCATTTTCTAGTTTATAACTCTGGTCTTCCAAAACTTACTTCCTAGTTTCTTTATTTGCAATGAATAGTTCATTTTGTAGGGTAGGGTAGATGTACATGTTTAATTATTAAATAAATTTATGTTTTTTGTTAACACTATTATTATTATACTACAATAGGTATAATTTGATAAGTGTAAACAATTGGATCACTTAAAAATTACATTTTCACGTACCTAGGTATACGAGTACACAACCTACTCATAGAAAAGAGTGAAAACAGTATCAGGAATATTTTATGTTCGACATTTTGTGCATTAATAACGTTATTATTATAACAAATACATACATCATCGGAGAGAATAATGTGATGAGAAGAAAAACACCACATAAAACACACAGGATGCTATTCAAAATAAGCAAGTTATGGTAGTACGAAATGTAAAAAATAAATACATCGAAAAAAAATAAACAAACGTAAATAAAGAAATAAACGATATGAGAAATAATTACAATTGCATAATAGTAATGATGGTAGACACCCTTACAACGAGTGTTGACAATTATTTTATTTATAATGTATTTCGTTTATTAGATTCATGGCCTTCTTAAAAGAAACAAACAAATGTAATTGTCTGGGTTATTTATGAACCGATTTTAAATCTGAAAAAAGCTTTATAAAGGGAAATTACATATTCATCAGAAAAATCACCTAAATATACAGGGTGCTATTTAAAATAAGAAAGTTGGAGTCACTTCCGGTTAAACCGGAAGTGACTTTTTTGGGCGCGGGTGGATCAAAAAATTACAATTTTTGTCTTGATTCATCCCTACAAATTTCAAATTTCTATCTCAAAAATTGTAGAAAAATTTGGGGGGTTCCCTAGTCCCTGGGCCACTCGGTATACAACAAAATAAATAGGTATATTAAAATTATAACAAAAAACTATCTACTTATGCGCCATTATTTTGAAGGCGTATATTGCATCTGTTACTAAAATTTAAATATGTTTTTTGTAACGCTGTTATCAGCATTAATTGAACTAATTTCTGCTCTTATTCGAGTTTTGAGTTATTCTGAGTTTTCTATATTCGCCTCTTCATAATTCTCTTCTTTTAGATATCCTTACAGAAAAAAGTTTAGAGAGTTTAGTTCTGGACTTCCTGTAGGCCAATGTATCTGACCAAAACTTTCTATCGGTAGGGGACATTTATTACTTAAAAATTTTGTAACGTCGCGTGTGTTATGTGCAGGAGCCCCATCCTGTTGCCAAATAATTCGATTATTCTCTCAAATAGACATATTGTCTATATATACTTCCACTTCAATACGTAGAATATTCAATAAATGGCAGACTTGAGCTCATTTTATTTGCAATGGATATTACAATTACCCCGTAAAGTATAAGTTGCAACTATAGTACAAAAAACGGCATTTGCATTTTATTAATAACTCCGCCTATTTGAATTTTACTTATATTGAAAATGTGCCTAAAAATTGAAATAATATGCAGTTTTGCCTCTCTAATGACATCTGCAGCATAAAAATTGGATGATTAATAAAAAATATAGGTAAAATAAATACGTTTCTCTCTTTCAACAAACTTCAATAAATATAACCGATTGTATCTCTCAAACTTGATATCAGAATGAAGGAATTGAACTCAATTTATTAACAAGGGACCACATAATTATTCTGAATAAAAAAAATGTTTTGAGGGCCAAAAAAGGCAATTGCATTTAAAGAACGACATTTTGTTAATGTTAATACAAATTTCTCGAAAATTGGGTTCCAGAAAATGACAGTTTATTTAAAACTTCGCGCACTAATTTGAAAAAAATGGTCAAAGTCGAGAAACGTTACAAATTATAAAATATTCATATTAAAATACCTACAAAAGCGAAAACTATATAAAAAAAGATTTTTGTAAGCATTTCTAAAATGTTAAAATGTATAGAATGGTAATAAAACCGAGTTTATTACAAAATACCAGGCGAATTTATTAGCCCCGATATTAAGAACAGAAGTTTAGTCTGCAGTCCATCATGCACTAATAATTAAGTAATGCCAATAGATGTCGCCACAGATGTCGTATTTGCGTTGTTCTTTGTGGTGCCATGTGCTACTGAAACCTAACAAGATTGAATTACAAACTTTTGTATCCTTCTGGGATGTGGCTAGTCCCTTGGTCAATGCCTAAAGCAGAATGCAACTGACAGCACTGGAATTGTTGACTCTGTTTGGTCCCTTTCCTATTTGCGATTAATTGAATAAAATTGATTCTGGGCCGATATGAGGACTTCACCAGCTTCGTCATTATTACGCAAATACAATATATAAAATACACAAAAAGTAAGAAAAAATTGCATTATATATAATCATTTATTTCAACTTATTTTGCGATGGTTTATTTACTACATTAATAATTACATTATATTATTTCTTTTCTTATATTCATAAATTAAAAGTCTTTAAAAGTAGTAAGCAAATTTTATGAATTCGAAAGTATCAGGACATTTCCTTCCGAGCAAACCAGCTTAGATCCGTAACATCACAGACTCAGATATTTTAGAGATCCTTATGCATTACACCTGTTTTTTAATTTAATAAAATCCACCGTAACATTTAGATTTAATTAAAATAATCTTATATAAGTTTATTAATGCTGTGGTTTGCTGTTTTTTAAATAAAATCCACCTAAACATTTAGATTTAATTAAGAATAGTCTTATATAAGTTTATTTATGCTGTAGTTTGGTAAAATTTAATTGAACAGAAATACTTATTATTGTTAAAGTACTCAGTAATTTTGTAGAAGGGATTCATTAGAAATATATCTCAGAGTTTACTTTTAAATAGTTTAGGAAGTAAAATCTTTAGATCTGGAGGAATACGATTACAACGATTTTAATTCTTCATTAACAACAGGAGCCTGGCTATATATTTGAGCTTCTTTAGGCCTTTTTTGTAGTGCTATAGAGTATAGTACAATTATGGTTTTCTAACAGTTACGAGACATCTAATTAATTTTTTGTCATTTTCATTTCTAAAAATATACAGGTGGCCAAAAATTATATTAATTAAAACTTTTTAAATTAATTTTTCAATTTTTTAAATAACAACTATATATTTTTAATGTGATGTAAAAATAAAAATAAAATTTTGTATCTTCCCTATCTATTGTAACCATTTTTTTATAAATAATTAAAAATTAAAATATCAAAAAAAATTTCTTAATTAATTTATAAAAATAAATTTCATTTTGAATCTATGCTTTTGAAATGAGGTTCCCACTGTTCCTAAAACTGGCCGGTGTGACAGATCTAAAGGCAGTTATTATTCTTTCCTTTATATTTTGTACTTTGTTGGTGTGTTCTATAACTTTATCCCATGAATCCATTTTTGTGCTGGGTGTGGTCATTTTTATCATTTTTTTTTAAGTGGTCTCTAACTGCATTTAAATAATTGTGCCCATCTTTCCACATCCTTTTCGATCTTCCAGGGAGTTTTCAATATTTTTTCCAAAAAAAATAATTCATCTTAATAAATTCCCTTTTTTTTAAATAATTTTAAATAAAATTTATATAATTTTATAAAATTCTCATATAATAAATATTGAAAATTACATCAATTATTATTCCAATTAAAATTTACGCTTTTGAAAATCTCATCAATAATTCTTCATTTAATATATATCCTTATTTAAGATTTGACCCCACCTCATCCCTATTTTTTACTAACATGAGGATTCTCAACTTTGCCACCCACAAAGAAGCCTTCTTTTTTTTTTATTTTCTCTAAATAAACCTTCTTTAATAAATTTATAATTTATTGCATAAAAATTTTTTAATTTTAATTTTTAAATATATTAATAAATTTTATATTATTTTGATATCCTTTTAAGGAAATTTTTACCCAAACTTGGGTTTATTTTCAATAAAAAAAAAAAAAAAAATTAATTATTAAAATCCTTTTTTAAATCATACTTTCATACATCGCTTTATTTCTATTTATTTAGGGCTCTAATTTTTATTTACTTATAAAATAAAATTAAATTCTTTATTCTATATTCAAAATATAATTTTATTTAAAAATTAATAATTATTTTTTAATAAAAATAAACTATACAATTATAGAATACTTACAACAAATTTTTTCATTTTATCTTAAAAATCCATTTTATATTATTTTTTATTTTAAAAAAATATAAATTATTCCGTATTCTCATAATTTCTTACTATTTTTTTTTTTGCATTCAAAAAAATTTAATAATTAATACAATAATTAATATAAAAATATTAAATCTTATTTTTAATATAAAACTTTATTTTAAAAAATTATATTTTTTATCTCAAAACTTTTTAGGTTTTTCTCATATTGTAACAATGTGGAGCTCGATTGTTGTATTTTAAATAATGTTTAAGTATGAAACATGCAACTTATAGTATATACAAATTAATTAGTATTAAAATTGTGAGTTCTTTGAATATCGATCGACATGGCCCCTATATTTAGCTGAAGCTATACACCATATTATTCTTTTTTGTGCCAACAACACTTTCTCTGCATATGGTGATGTTCCACATAATAAGATAACCATTCCGTATCCGTGTTAATGCCGGCCTAAATGTTTTTCAATATGTATTCCTAAGAATTTTACTATGTTCTTTTTTTTTCAATATTTTTTAATCCACTCAAGTATTATATACCTACATGATCAATATATTTTTGCTATGCATGAAAATTTACAAAGTTTATTTTAGATGAATTGAAAAGTAGATTATTTCCACAAATGCATTATTTAGAACTGAATTTGTTGTTAGCTCTGTCTCTGTTTCATCAGTTCCGTTCATCAAAAGATAATTATCATCCATATACACCGTGATCTCTACATCTCAAATACAATGAGGTAGATCATTCGTGCATATAATGAAAATAATAGGTCCCAAAATAGAATCCTGGGGAACCCCTATGTTAGATCTTAAGATTGTTGAGCGAGTTTTTTGATTTGTACCATTTATACAGGAGGTAATTTCGGCACATTGTTTACGTTATTTATGAAGCAAACCATTATTCCATATTTTTCTAATTTGTCCAATAGTAGGTCGTGATTTACACAATCGAATGCCCATCACTTAAATCACTGAAAATTCCTATTGGATACTATTCATTTTCAATCATTTTATCATAAAACGATAATCTTGTATTAATTGTGGATTTGTTTTTACAGAACCCATATTGTTTGTCACTTAATATATTACTAGATTGACCTCCGGGGCAGAAATATATCCGGAAGGCAAAATACAGAAGAGCTTTGCTCTAGGTTCATACACCATGGTCTTCCAGGTAGAGATTTACGCCATCCTGGCGGTGGCGGGTAACGCTGAGGTTAGGAATGGGGCGGAACAGATATACATCTGCTCCGATAGCCAGGTTGCTCTAAAAGCGGTGTGCTCCCGCAGGACGAGATCAGTTCTCGTCCAGGAGTCTGGTGATGCCCTAGAAGAGCTTGCCAGGCATAAACAAGTGAGACTGGCGTGGGTACTCGGAACGATACCTTCATCAAAGGCGGAAGATTCGACGAGGGAGCAAAGAAGCATCTCGGTTCTGGGCTTGAGGGGACATGGTGGGGCAATAAGTGACACTGACCTTAGAAAAGGCCCGTAGCTGGTCTGGCCTAGGGCCTCTGGGCAGCCAGGCGTCAGCCTCCCCCACCATGACCATTACCATTACCAATATATTATTTTTCTCCAAAAAAAAGGCAATAACCGGCTTAGCATAGCGTATTCAAAGAGTTTAGAAATTGACGATAGAAGTGATACAGGCCTATAATTTGCCATATCATTCCTATCATTTTTTTTGTGAATAGGGATAATAGCAACTTTAAATACTTTAGGAATGATACCATTTATCAGAGATAATTTATAACATGAGCAATTGGATCTACTAGAAATTATCTAAATTCTTTTAAAATCACATTTGAAAACCCACAAATGCCAAAAGAATTTCTATTTTTTAAGTTCCTAAATAGTTGTAAAAGTTCTGATCTATTAAGTGACCAAAAAACATACTTTTATCATTTATCAGTTGATGTGGAAACGAGTATTATATTTTAAATATTGAAAGAAATTTCTTTTTAATGTTTCAAAAATATTTTATTAGAACTATATTATAATTAGTATTAGAATAGTATTAACCATGTAGTTGATATGAATCATGAAATGGCTCCATATCAATTTTTTATTTGTGATTAGTAGAGGTTGGTAAACTTGTCTCGCTAACTGAAGCGTGTTTAGGACCATCATAACAGACCTCATTAAAAGTCACATTGACTGTTGGAAACATTTATTCCATCATAAATTTTTACATTTAAAGCAGCGTATTTAACAATTTATAATAACATTCAATATTTAAAATTAAATATTTCATACTATAGCAATGCAAAATGTTTTATATTTAAAATTATTAATAATAATATGTTTTTTTAAATTAGATACTGTAAACTTGCGTCTTCCGTTAGTTAACAGATATTTGTGAAAAGAGAAACTTCTTTCAACATCTGTTGATGTAAGTGGACAATATTTTAATAATGGTGCTACATTTTTACTTATATCATCGGTAAAATTGCCACCTTGCAAATAATCCCATATTGTTTTCAACTTTACTAGATCAGGATTTTAACCCTAAATGTACGAAGGCATATAACGAATTTTTTTGCTGTAATTTCCGACTTTAATCTCAGAATTTTACTAATTTGAGAACTGCAAACTCGGAATTTTACTAATTTTCGACTTCGAACTCGGAATTCTATTCATTTCCGACTTTAAACTCGGAATTTTACGAATGTCCGACTTTGAACTCGGAATTTTATTACTTTCGAACTTTAAAGTCGGAATTTTATTAATCTCCTAATTAGATACTGGATGGGAGATTTTATTACATATGTACAGAGCACTAATAAGGTATTAATGATGGTATATGTATCGCAATTAATACCAGTGGTTGGGGTTTCTGCTGTGAAGTTGACATTAAAATTATAAAATTTTTAATAACCTTGTTAAAACAATTAATACTCGAATTAATACTTCTGATTTTTACGTTTAAAGGATGCTAAATGGGTGCTAAAGGATGGTAAGTATAAAATCGTAATTGACACCGATGATGGTTGTAGTGCTGAAGTGAAGTTTTCACTAAAATGATAAAATTGTTAATAACATTGTTGAAACAATTAGAACCTATATCTTTTTGCATATTCAGAGAGTGCCAAATGATGATATGAAAATTTACGTTATTAGTACTAATCGCTGGTGTGATGTTTGCACCAAAATTGAAACATTTTTAACAACATGTTGAAACAATTAGCACCTCCGTTTTTTTATTCAGAAGGTGATAAATGGGTGCTAAATGATGGTATAAGTTTCGCAATTAGTACCGATGTTTGTATTGCTGGTTTGAAGTTGGCACTAAAACTTATCAATAAATTGGTTAAAACAATTAGCACCTCTGTTTTTTTGTATATTTAGAGGGTGCTAAATGATGGTATATGTTTCGCAATTAGCACCGATGGTTGTAGTTCTGGTGTGAGGTTGGCACCAAAAATATTTTTTTTTTTTTTTTTTTTGGGGGAAAATTATTAATAACTTTGTTAAAACAGTTAGCACCTCTGGTTTTTTTTCATATTCAGAGGGTGCTAAATTATGGTATAGGTTTCGGAATTGGCACCGGTGGTTGTGGTATGGTTGACAAGTCTGAAAAATATAGAAATATCCATAATTTTACTAGAACAATTAATAAAATTTCAACTTTAAAGTGGTAATATTTAGGTTAAGTTGGCCCGATGTTTATCAAGTAGCGAAATTAGATAGAAATTCCGGGTTTAATAAAAATTCGTAAAATTTCCACTTTAAAGATTTAGGCAATGTGTTAAAGTTGAAAATTAATAAATTTCCGAGTTTAAAATCGGAAACTTAATAAAATTCCGAGTTCAAAATCGAATATTAGTAAAATTCCGAGTCGAAAGTAGAAAATTAATAATATTCCGAGTTCAAAGTCGGAAATTAATAAAATTCAGAATTCAAAGTCGAAAATTATTAAAATTCCAAGTTTAAAGTCGGAAATTAATAAAATTCCAAGTTTAAAGTCGGAAATTAAAGCAAAAAAAAATTTTTTTTCCATACCTGGCCCTTCTACGCCTTCGTACAAATATGCTTATATGTTTTTTTGTTAAACCAAATTTTCTGTGGAATGCTATGGTAAGAGGTTCACGCCGTCATGCAATTTATTGGGGATTTCAAACACGAGTTTGCGAACAATTTTACATAAGGACTTACAACATTACTCATACAAAATCCAGATTGTGCAAGCTTTAAAAGAGGACAATTTAGTAAGTCGTTCAAATTTTTCTCATAAATTGTTACATTGTATAGACAACAATAATTTGTGAATGAACGATGAAACTCATTTACATTTCTTGGGATTTGTAAATAAGTAGAATTTTAGGTTCTGGGCAAATGAAAACGCCCGATTTCTCCAAAAGCAATCGTTATATAGTTCATGGGTTGATCAGAAATAATTCGTGTCCATTGACCAGCTTGAACACCTGATCTGACACAATCAGATTTTTCTGGAACACATAATATGTGGAGAGTTAAGAGGACCTCTGAAGTTACTAGTACCTAGAAAGAATATGGCAAAATCATTTATTCTAGTATTGTTTACATCTTAACTATTAAAAAAGTTAATTGATTTTTACTCTTATATTATAGAAATCGATTTTTTTGTAATATAGCTTTTAGCTAAATTTAAACTTTGAATCAATTTCCATACATTTTCAGGTATGCTGCAGTTTACCTTTGCGCTGGTCTAGAAAATTTATTAGAAGAGATTTTACTTCAATGTATACCCAGTGATTCAGATGTAAATTTGACAGCAACGTTATTAGAACATGCTATAGCAAACAACGGTGATTTATGGGGTTTGCTTCAACCATACGCTCATTTGAATGCCGGAAGGATAGCGTCAGGTATGGTAAACTTATATTAAACAAGAAATTTATTTTTATAATACGTATATTTCAGGAGCCTTATCTTTACCGAGATGGGCCTCAGCTTCCAGTTTAGGTTCATCAAGAGATTCTGGAAGAGGTTCAGGGCCACCAGAACCATCTTTAATGACTACCTGTGTGGGATCCTTAAACGAATTGCAAGAATTAATAAGCAGAATGCAACCTAGGATACCTTTGTGTCCCAAAGCAGTGAGATCATTATTCTATTTTATGAGATGTTCACAGCTTGAACACGGAGAACAAAGTGGTGGAAATGCAGTGCAGGTAAAGTCGATTTACACATTTTTACCGTTACGTTTATTATGACATAATAATTATAATAACAAAAGAGTAATACTGTATGGTATATAACATACTCAGAAGCTCGGATCCACTCTTACGGTTCTTAAAACATCATGAAATTCTAAGCGTGGGCGCAGGATTAGTTCAAGGCAACAAAAAGAGCCTCAGATGAACTCGGTATCGTATTTGACTCCAGACGAGGAGGCCGGAGAGATACTGACGTTGAATCAGATACTGAACCTCAGTCGAATCGTCTGAGAGCCTGAATAAAAGCTGCAGAACAGGGAAATCTGTTTCGGTAGCACATTGATAAACTCTAGCATGAATTGTTCCCTATAAGAACCTAGAAGCACTGGATTTATCGACCAGGCTGACATTCGCCTTTCTAAGGTCAGCCGGGCTGCAGTTTGAGGCTGAGGGATTCATTGAGGCTTGTCACGATGGTGTTTTCAACACCTTGGTCTACCGTAGCCATGTGTGGTATGTAGAAGTTTCTGATATCAACTGCAGGACCTACCATCAGGCGCTAAAATCGCTCATGCATTTACTTTCTGCCTTCTCCTGCCCCATATATGCGATGTCCGGCTACATCCACCGATATAACGTGGTCTTACAGGTGATATATTACCACTTAAGGCACTCGTACAGGGTAGACCAGACTCCAATGCTGCTTTACTTCCCTGGAGATATTGAATCCGTTGTCGAAAACGAGATATGTTGTATTTATTGCAACTACACATTCCCGACTATTAGGCTAACCCAAGTCAATAAGCTTGACATAGGTCCTCCTCAACCACCAAAGTAAGGTGATGAATTGCATCGAGTTTTCAGCTCCTGCTGAGAAAAACATCACATTGAAGGAGGAAGAAAAGCGGACCAAATATCGCAATCTCCGGTAGGAGCTCAAAGTAGTGTACCCACGCTACTCGGTCAAGATAGGTTCTCTCCCTCTGCTTAGGGCACATGATTCTGGGATCTACAGACACTAACCCTGCAGGCACTCCTTACGGGTGCCTGCAGGCAATGCTGGCGCTAATCCAGTGGTGTTCGGATGCCAGGGGAGGACTATCCAGCATTGCGCAAAACCCCCCTCCAAAAAAATATATATATATATATATATATATATATATATATATATATATATACAGGGTTTCCCATAATTAAGTATGCACAACGGCCTCAAGAGGGATTTCCATTTATTTGGTAAAAATCTTTACTAGTCGGCAATTGCAATGAAAGCTTAATCGCTTCTTTTAGTATGATACAAATTTATAAATCATTAAGAAGTGTGTGTGGCATTTATATTTAATCTTCAATTAAATAAATTTGAGAGGATTTCGACTTTGATACCTATAGGTATTCTAGCATTTATTACAATTTTTTTTACTCGTAATTCAGCCAGTCGCAATTATATAGAACCACTAAGATTTTGTAAATTAATTTTTATATTTTAAAAATCCATGTTAAGTTCACAATAATATTTTGCTATTAACGAAATTGTAAAATAGTTGGTTATTTAAGCTTAATTCCATCAATTTTAAAAACACTGATGGCAAATACCCTATAGTTACAAAGTAAAGGGTGATTATAAAGTAAGGGATATATTTCAACTTATTATATATTCTTAACAAATCAAATTAATAACAAAAAGTAAATGGAATCTAGTTGCTTGCATAATGGGATTTCTGATGCCAAACACTAGTTACCGCAAATGCTCGATATAACCTCCATTTTGTTGTTATAAAATTACCAACCGTTCCTCCAAATTGTATACAGCACTATTCAACATTTCTGGTTGAATTGCACGAATTTGCTCTCTAATACTGTCCTTTAATTCCTCCAGCGTTGTTGGCCGTGTTCTAAACACCAAATTTTTTTAAAATAATCCCACAGCCAGTAATCCACTTTGTTAATATCAGGCGATCTTGGTGGCCATGAATTTGCAAAATGTCTGCTTATAACACGATTTAGAAAAATCGCAGTTAACAATTCTTTAACTGGTCGGTAAATGTGCGGAAGTGCTCCAACCTGCATAAAAATCATATTTTCAATTCCTTCGTACTCGTTTTGCAACTGTGGAATTGCATAATATCTTAACATTTGCAGGTATCGTTCACCAGTAACAGTTACAGATACGGCCTCCCCATTCTGTATTTCCTCGAAAAAGTATGGACCAATGATGAAATTAGCTGTGAAACTGCACCAAACGGTGACTTTTTTGTCATGAGGGCCTTGCTGAACGATTTCATGTGGATTTTCTGTTGACCATATTCGACAGTTTTGAGTATTAATTCCACCATTAAGAGAGAAATGGGCCTCATCTGTCCATAAAATACGGGATAACCATTCGGGTTCAATTTCCATCTGAGTCAATACGTGTAATGGAAAATCGTACCTAACGAGCAAAATCTGCATCCTTTAATTTAAACAACAGTTGCAGTTTATAGGGATACATTTTTAGGATTTTCCGTAAAATTTTCCAAACCGTGGTGTATGGCATTTGTAATCGTTTTGATATCGCATTCATACTATTGATTGCTAGGGGATTAGTATTGGCTACGTTTTGATTTTCCTGAAGAACTTCTACAACTTGGACATCACTAATCCTAGGTCTTCCTGACCTCGGAAGGCCTTTTACAGACCCTGTTCTTTCAAATTTGCCAATCAAATTACGATACGCCTTCATTTTTCACGGCCCTGGTCTCAAACCCATTTTCGTACGAAATCTTCATAATCCAGTAGTGTAATTTTTACCGCCTTCATAATAACATTGCACTAAACCAATTCTTGTTTGCAGATCCATATTGAAATTGTTACAATTTACGTTACGCGAGTTTTATTTTGAGAACAATTCTCTAAATTACGATTATTTCGTTTGACACTTGTATCAATAGTTGTCACGACAATTCTTTTGTTTTCCATAGATACACTAAAATCTAATTATTGAAGCAACTAGATTCTGTTTACTTTCTGCTACTAGCATAATTTCTTAAAACTATATAAGCATTTAAAATAGACCCCTTACTTTATGATAACCCCATATATTAACATCTCACTTTTTGTGCAACGGCAAAACCTTTGTCAGTTTTAAGTCATTTGGAAATACTCAATTTTTAAAATATACATGTATTACAACAGCAAGTGGAATGTCATTATATTAAAACATTACTTTTAGGAATTATGTTATGAGCGAGCTTATGTGGTACTACCTCCACTTGTAGAATGGCTAAGGGTGGCAACCGCCCACGGAGAACACAGATTTGCTGCAATTATAGATAAAGACGATGTGTTACAAGCAGCAAGACTATTATTACCAGGGGTTGATTCTCCTGTACGATCATTGGGGGAGGAAGCAGTTAGAGTAAGGAAAAACACAGGAAACGATGAAGACCATATCGAAGCATCTAGACAAATTCAAGTATTTCGTCTACAGACTGTATTATGATTTATTTCGTAATAATTTTGTTGTGGTTTTTACAGGTCGAACTGGCATTTAGGTTAATGCTAACCGGCAGGCCAGAATTAATTCAACAAGCTATATCTTTGTTACCCACCTCTACAAGATTGGACACTCTCAACCCGCAAGGACATACAGCACTTATATTGGCGGCAATTCATAATGACGACATAACATTATCGGTAAATTTTCTCAATAGGAACTATTTTAGTTATTGGTGTGTTCATTGTAGACATACAGATATACAGATTCACAGACACATAGAAGACACACATACAGCATGTCGATTCGGATAAATTTTCAATATAGGGTCTCAAAATATCCATTTCATAATCTGTATTTGTATTTACTAAATATCTACGTTTAATTCTTATTAACTAAATTTTTAGAAAAAAGTTGTTTCAAATTTTCAATAAATAAACAATATAAATTTCTAGGCTCTATTAGATGCAGGAGCATCCGTTGATGCAGAAACTCCGTCTCCAGTCTCACCGATGTTCGTTGCTGTCAATGGAGAAAATCAACACTGGACCGCCTTGACATATGCCGCGGCAAAAGGGCTTACAAAATGTGCCCGGATCTTACTGGAGAGAGGTGCAAATGTTGAAGGTGGTGCCTTAATTAGTGACGAAAAATGTACATTAACTCCTCTTCAGGTAACTACGCAATTTGTTGCAATATTGAAGAGATTATGCAGTCACATGTTTGATTATTTAATATATTTTTGTCATCTAACTTATCCTCTATCACGTATTTGATTTGTTGGATTAATAGAGGCAATATTATTATTATTTTAGGTTGCTTGTGGTAGTGGCAATACTGACATGGTTTCCCTACTCTGCGCACATGGAGCGAATCCATTCTTTTCGACGCAAATTAAAGACTCCCTTTGTTATTCCGCATCAAATCAAAGAGGTTGCTACAGCGCTATTTCAGTAGCAGCTGCTCATGGACATAGAGCAATTTTGCAAAAATTACTGGCTCAACCATTGGCTCCTATAAATAAGGAGGTGTTATCTTTAGAGGAAATGCTTGCAGAAGGTAATTTAAAACAATTGTTGCTAATTAATTGTGAAAAATTATTAATCCCGATTTTGTCTGGGTAACAGGATAAAACAGTTTATAAACTAAAAATATTCTTGCATATCGGACTATCAAAACTGATTGTCATTTTTAAGACTTCATTCCCGCCCCACCAGTTTAATGTATTGTCGAGGCAATTAAATTTCAAATGGTTTGCCGTCTATTATATTTATAGTGGCACTTCAGTGTAGATTAAAATCCTTTTTGAAAGATGGCTGCGTAACAAGGAATTCAATAAAAACGTTTCAGTTATGGTAAAACTATGACAGGGGTAAATAAATGAAGGAAATAATCTAATCGTTTTTTGAAGTGGTTTACCTAAAAAATTGGTCCACTTTGATGAGTTGTAACTTTTAAATGGATGGTTGTGTCTTTGAAAGGTTTTTTTTTTGTCAGAAAGAGCAGTGTTCCTTCAACAGCGAGTGTGCATAATTGCATTCATTTGTGATTATTGATATTGATTTTACAGGATGATTTGTAAAGCTATGATTTTTCTGTCAATTTTTGTTGTACACCGAGGTAAACGAGTCACCCTGTATGTTTTATTGTAAGGTCATCATATAGCCTCATGTCTAAGCTATGCGTAATTTTTTGAATTTTGGTCGTAACTCACTCCTTTGAGGTTATAATTTTTTTCCACTTCATGTGTATTTGCGTGAAAAAATAAGAGATTGCTTTGGAATTGACAGGTGTCAATGTATTGGTTCTAAAATTGCCGCGTCTACAAGGTGCAATTCTTGAAAGAATATTTGAAATGGTATTGGCTGGTGTTTCACGGAGGGAAGTAGTTCGGTGCTTTAATATTGTATATAGTACGGTCAATAGCGCTTGGATACTACACCAAACAATAACTCCTCGTTATATACACACGGAGGTGGACATCAAAGGGTAACAAATCTAGCAGAAGATCGTTTTCTAAGAAGAACCGCTCTGCAGAATGGAAGTACTAATGCTACCCAACTGAAGCGAGCATTCCAAGTGGCCACGGGTAACATCATTTCAATATCAACAATAAGAAAACGATTGCATGAAGGTGAACTTCACTCCAGACGACCAGCTAGGCATCCAAAGTGGACTCGTGAGCATAAAAGGCAACGTCTGGAATTTGCTTTGAATCATCAACACTGGAATGCAAATGACTGGGCCCAATGTCTTTTCACAGACGAATCACGGTTTTCTGAAAATCTCGATACCAACCGCTTGCGTGTGTTGCGAAGAATGATTGAATGTTACAAAGAGGATTGTGTGGTAGGCGTTACACTTTTCGGTGGTCGTTCAACTACGGTTTGGGGTGGGATATCAATAGATCGTCGTCGCAGTGAACTTGTACTTCTTGTCCATGAGACAGTAACAGCTTTGCGATACTTGGAAAGAATTGTGGAACCAATAGTTCTTCCTCTGTCTCATCAAATGGGTGAACAGTTTATCTATATGGACGATAACGCGAGACCACATTGAACCAACATAGTGAATGAATTTTTTCAACAAGAAAATGGAATAGCTGGTACTTACGCCAGACCCCAATCCCATCAAAAACGTATGGGATGCGCTCCAAAGAAGAATGTTGGATCGCGAAATGGAACCACATGGGATTGAAGAGTGGGAAACGCACTTCAAGAAGAATGGGAGGCCATCCCGAGTGATCTAATCAATAACGTCATCAGGAGTACACCTCAAAGTTGTCAAGAGGTGATGAGGAGTAGAGGTGGTCCCACCCTTATTATTAAATTATCTTTATTGTTATGATTTAAAATCTTCATTGATTTGATTGGTTATTTGCAAAAATCAACAATTGTAGTTAGAGTTTAAAATAATGTCAGTGTACATAAAAAAAATTGACACAAAAATCATAGCTTTACAAATCATCCTGTAAAATCAATATGAATAATTACAAATGAATGCAATTATGCACACTCACTGCTGAAGAAACACTCTTTCAGACAAAAATCTTTCAAAGATACATACATACATACATACCAATTTTTTAGGTACACCACTTCAAAAAATGATCAAATTACATAATTATTTTGTTTTAATTGAAAAATTGATTATAAAAAGGGCACCTAGCACTTTAAAAACAGGAATAAAACCGTAATTCAATTTTTATTGATACAAGCAAAATTTTATTCAGAGGGGACAAATCAAAATAAACATTTGCAATGAATAGAAGAAAATTAGAATAAAAGAGAAACTACGACTGTTCATTTGTCAAATATTATTTCATTAACACCTCTATATTTGGTGAATGATATTTCTGACAATAAGAGTGTCAATATATACTTCACCACCAGTCACTTTTGAAGACCTGGTGTGAATGTTCATTTAGGAATAATTCAGAAAAATGATTATTTGTTTCTATATAGACAATATTTTTTTCGATTTTGACGTTATCACTTATTATTTTGTTATTTAATATTGTAGTGCATGATTTGACGTACATACCTTTTCAATTTGCTTAAAGTTAAAAACATTTTTAGGAGCTCCAAATCGGTCTAGTCCTTCTAATACTCCACAATTCAGCAAAACACAGATAAAATCATTACAAGAAGCCATGTATCACAGCGCAGAAAATAATCATTTGGATATAACTGTCGAGATTAGAACACTGGGAGTTCCTTGGACGCTACACTGTTGGATGCATTCTTTAGGAGCTGCCCATGAAGCAAGGTTGGATTGTGTTATTGATCAGTTATTGCAAGATTTTTTGCAAGTTTGTCCGGATGATTATAGTTCTCAATTTGTCCAAGAATGTCTGCCGTTGCTTTTTAATATTTTTCGATATAGCAAGGTGAGTTAAGTAGGCATGCACTTGTTGAGATTGGATCAGAACGGAGACAATAAATATATGTTTACATGGGATCGGTCTGACTTTAGGAAAAGCCAGTACAGCAAATAATACTTATCCGAAGATATCTTCCGGTCAAAGCCTTCCGAGGTTAAAAAAATATCGGAGATTATCGTATTGTTGTATCGGCATTAGTATATTATTCAATTATCAATCATTATGTGGTGTTCTTCCCAATTAAAGATAACACCTTGAACAGATCAAAGTTGTATTAATTTCTTACGCCATCCAAAAATGGATACCAAACTTTTTCATACTAGCCACTAGCAGTTAGTATTGTTCTTTTTGATTCTAACAAGTATGGGTCCTTTAACACTACCTATTTTTTATATATTAAAAAAAATGTTTTGCTTAATAGTTGAATGAAAATTGATATATTTTTAGACAAAACATTAAATTCATTTCCAAAGTTTCTTGCAAGGTAGGAGCGACGCATGCGTCGCGTTGCGTGCGTCGAGCGTCGCGTACAACGGCGCCAGATGAATCAAGAATCTCACATTTCGTCGCGCAACGTTTTACCATGCATTACACCTGGGCACAATTTATTGAAAAGTCGCTCAATTGTGAAAATGCCTCTCACTCGAGTAACCAATTTATTTTACTTGACAGAAACAACACCATATTACTTTAGATAAGCTAGATCTTCTTTCGATGTCATCTTGTCACCTTTTTCGTATGATCGACACTACTAAACGCTAGGAAGAAACAAACTTATTTTTGTTTCAAACACCGATGTTTGTTGAACGCTATATGCAACGGGGAACGCGACGAAAACACGTTGCTCCCACTTTGCAAAGACTTTAATGAAATTAACTTTGTCTTCAAATATTGGTACTTATGTCAAATATTCGATAAAACCATACAAACTGCAAACGAAATTAACCTGATGAAATACAGAAATGTACAGTGTGTCCCAAATTGGTGGGGATTAATGTGTTTCACCCAGTTGAGCATTATATGGGGAAACGCATATTATACACATTCTCGACAACAGTTCTAAACGTAAATTAAATGATTTAAAGTTTACTTTGATCTGTCTCACCGCCAAAACTAATTTGTTACCAATTTTGGGTAGGTTCTATAACTTTTTTATTTTTGTCGCTTACGTTTAGGTTTACGTCTATGTTTACGTTTATTTTTACGTTTATTTTTACGTTTATTTTTACTTATTACTTTTTTTTTTTTCTTTTTTTTTTTGTGTGTATGTTTATATTTATGTTTATGTTTATGTTCATGTTCATGTTTGTTTATGTTTGTGTTTATATTAAAGTTAATGTTAATGTTAATATTAATGTTAGTGTCATGTTAATGTTAATGTTAATGTTAATGTTAATGTTAATGTTAATGTTAGTGTTCATGTTAATGTTAACGTTAACGTTTTTGTTTATGTTTACGTACATATCGTATCGTACATAGGTATACAACTAGGTGAAAAAAAGAAGTTTTTGCAAAAGCACAAATTTAACCATTTCACTGCGGCGGCGTTCGATTTCGCTTTAGAGGTCGTCGAAACGGCTGGCTGCGGTAATCGCTTACAGCAAGATTCGCAAGATTCAGTTAATCTTCAAAATGGTGCTTGTTATTTTTTACTCCAAGAAAAATATGGATCGCCGATTTGGAGAACATAAAATGACGTGTGCTACTCTATGTAACCACGCGACGTAGCTTCCTATACCAATGCATCTGCAGTGCGCTTAAAAAATACATACCGCTGAGTAGCCCTTAACAAGGAAACAATCAAATGTATTTACAGCAGAGGCGTAACTAGCAATTAAAGCACCTGTGGCCAGCCAGCAAAAATCTATTAGATCTTGTAAATATTTTTTTTTCAAAATTTTGTTGTATTTCGTCCGCTGAGTCTCTTGCACAGGATAGTAGGTTACCAAAGTCAACATGGGCGTTGAAGGGGTGTTTTTCCATTTATTTTTTGGACATCTACATCCCTTCATGAGTTGCAAGAACTTTTTGGATTTTTCAGTTTATGCTTCACATATATAACATCTATTCGATCTTTTAAAGAATTTTTTTGTATTTGTAAATGTTAACTCCTGAACATCTAGAACAGATACTCCTAATTTACTGGAACTCTAGAAATTACCAGTGTGCAGTGTTAAATGTTCAGTGAAATATTCATTGCTCCTGTTATTTTGGATACTACAAAATCGCCAATTAAATAATACATCATTTATCATATCTTTATATCTGTATGTCAGCTCGGTGTCCTGGTTTTTACGTCATGTACTATTTATTCGCAGATCTTAATTTTTATTCACATTTATTTAGATTCATAGTTTTCTGTTTTTGTTAAAACAGATTGCTTTGGATACAATAGTATATTATGCAGCAATCATTTAATGATAGCTATTAAGGTAACGACTCTCAACTAAAAGTCCCAGGTTCGAATTCCGTCCATGGCAGTGGGATTTTTCTGCGAGAGATATTAATCGTAGTATACTGGGATACTTGATGTGTGTCCGTTGTCTATAAATGTGTAGCGCTCTCTCGCACAGCATCAGTTTAGAGACACAGTTTATTATCTGTGGTGTTATAATAAGAAAAGGCACGAGTATGACAATTACAACATAAGCCGTAGGCGAGTATGGTAATAATATTGAATAAGAGTGACTTAATAGCATTAAATTTTAAGTTGCTACACTATTTTTTCCCTACGACCAGTCATAAAATAGGGGTTGGGGGTTTGTCCAACAATTTCTGGTGGAAACAATTCTCAAGATCGCACATTTTTTACCGATTTTATTTGAAAAGCACAAATTTTGGAATTTACAAGGTAAACATAAATATAACTTCAAATTGATAAATTTTATCTTATGCAATATTTTATTTTTTTGGGTGGTGAAATTTTTATTGGTTTTAAACTTATATCTTAATAGAAATCTTATCTATGATTTCTTTAATTATTTAGTTTTGGGTAGAAAAAATATATTTCTATACACAGCAGTTATATTTATATGTGCCTAACTTTTTTCTACTTCCAAAATCCATAAACTTATAGTAAGTGCGCTACTTTAATTCATTCAAAGGAATGTCTACCTTGATTTTGTCTTTGAACTGTAAGACGCGGGTTTTCATCAGTCCATTATCTATCCTTATTAACGATTAAAAATTCCACAATTTTTAATTCTTACCTCGTCACTCCAAATGATTTTTTACATCTCTCACAATAATTTTCAATGAACCAGTTACAAAATTAAAACCTTCTTACTGCATCATCAGGATTCTTGGAGTGGGTTGGAACCCTTGATGTGAAGATAACACTGACGTAGTTTTCCACGAAACACCTAAACCCTCTATACCGCACTCGACGCGCGCTTCGCCAACGAAGTTGGCATCATCTGGAGATGGTTGAAACTAATCTTATGGTAACAGTGTATCCTCTTTGTACCTAAACTATTGTCACGGTTCTGTGAACCGTTTAGGTATAAATAGGATACATTCCTCGCATAAGGTTAGTTTTAATTATCTCCAGATGATGCCAACTTGGTTGGCAAAACACGCGTCGTTTGCAGTATATAGTGTTTTGGTGTTTCGTGGAATACTACGTCAGTGTTATCATTAGGATTAAGACCACACATTTTTTGAAAACAGAGCGGTTTATATTTATACTTCTGGAAAATTCTCCCAACTTGAGATTTGTTAGTTCCTAACGCTGTAGCTGCTTCTGTTTCCCTTATGAAACTTCCTGGGTGTGCGTTTGATATATCTAATGGCATCAAATTCCTGGTTTTTTTTTGCTCAACCTTGTTGTAGGTTTTTGATTTTGGCTTACAAAAAGAACCAAAGTTCTATAAATTTTTTCTAGTTTTAAAAATATGTTCCTGTTTGGTTAACGTATTTCGGGATATTTGGTTAAATATAACTCTTTTGCATGTCTTATATTTCTATTGCACTCAATAAAAATGAAGTCGATCATACTTTTCATTATTAACATTCTCTAAATTTTTCAGATTTAATTTAAACGAATACATAAAGTATTCGTTGATTGCTCAAATGACAAAAATTTAATTTGACATTTGTAACTATATTTTCCTCTATTTACTTTCTCTGTTTTAAACAAAAAAAAAAACCAATGAATTTAAATGTATGTAAATAATAATAAAAACAAGTGTTTTAATCGAAACTTACGTTTTAAAGAATTCTAAGGCATACTAGAAAAATCAACTGTTTTTCTAGAAGTCTTTCTCGCCCAATATCTCTTTTACATTAAAAATGCTTGTCATAATTATTAAACATCACAGGTAATACAACCCTATGCTCCCTGAGGTACCTCAAGGTGCCTTGTGTGGGAGAGGGACTACATATTTGGAGACAACGGACACACACCCATTATCCAAGTATGCTAAAATTTCTGGTTTAAAAAAATCCTAACTTTTCGTCCGGGGATCGAATCCGACACTCAGGGTGAGAAGTAGGTGTCCTTACTCATCGATTATGAGGTCACAAATTTATTAAAAAAAAAAACCATAGCTAATTAATAAAAAATAACAAGTTGTTTGAGATTAAAGCCAACCATGATTTCCATTTAAAAATGGCGAAATTTAGTACATAGATTGAAATTTACAACTTGTGGAAAAACGTTTTTTTTTCAGAATTTTAATCTACGTAAAAAAAGTACGTTTAGAAAGTTTTAACCGTTTGAAAGCATATCCACAAATAAAGAAGTTATAAGACCTACTCAAAATTCGCATAAATTCAGTTTAGGCCTATTATCTCGAAAACGGTTAGAGATATCGAAGTGACCATTGGATCATTCAATTTGCGTTGAAAATTTACCTCAAAAATGTGCAATCATCGTTCTCTATCTAATGCACAAGTTGGTGAAACACGTCAATTCCTACCAATTTGGCACTTTGATACTTTTTAATTTTTCCATGTTTTCATTAATTTTTTTTAAGAAAGTTCAAGTTTAGACCTGAAGCTGGTTGAAATCTTTAATGTGACAAAATGAAAGTAATTTCCATAAACGTTTAAACACTCTTTAACGAGCATATTTCTAACTATACTAAGAGCGGAATCTATTAATGAATAGTTTATAAATACATTGTGCTGTTAGCACAAATATAGTTTTGATCATCTCTAGATGATGCCAGCTTGGTTGGCGAAATGCGCACGGAGTATAGTAGGTATTGAGTGTTTTTGTGTTTGTTGAAATTACTTCAATGTTAGTTAATACTTAGAACTGAATCTTGTTTATTTGTATTAAATTATGTTTCATTAAGAAGTAGTTTAAATTTTAAACACATTATTTTTTACAGAAAGAAGGAACGACATTACTTTTGGCGGATATTTTCTCTACTTGTTTTGGGTGGGAGCCTATAAAACCAATTAAGGACTGTTTACCTACTACATCTACTGGGTCCAGGATAGACCCTAAGTACGTTAATAATCCGGAGTTAAGTGATGTGACATTTCGAGTAGAAGGGCGTTTATTCTACGCCCATAAAATAGTTTTAGTTACGGCAAGTTCAAGGTTAAGGGCCATGTTAAGTTCGAAATTGTGTGAGGGTGGACTGCCCACAGTACAAATAAATGATATTAGATATCACATTTTTCAGGTAAGTTAAGAAAATAGTATTAATGTGTGTCAACATTAATCTTCGTGCAAAATCGCATATACAGGGTGTTCCACTTTCCCCGGTCTATATATACAATACAATACGACACGTTTATTGAAAAAAAAAAACAAATCAAGCGGTACAAATGCAGACATGAAATTTTTTTCAAAAGGTAGTGTCAACGGTGTTGCTTTACAACACTTCCCGTGTACAAAAATATACATTTATCATATATCAGCATGAAATGAAAATAAATAAAACAAATCTTTTTTTAGTTTAGAACATTAGTAAATTAAAATGCTATCCAGTAAAATTTGCCTTTTAATTTAGATTTAACCGTCGACAACGACATGTTGTGATATTGGCTTGGCAAATTATTAATAATTTATGCTGCTGTGAATAAAAAGGAAGATCAGAAAGATGAATTTTTGAAAGAGGGAATATAAACTTTATTTTCAATTTGTCTAAGATTTCTATTGCGCCTTTGTATTTTGTTAAACAAGTAATTTGGTTTCTTGTTCTTAAAACGGTTAAACAAATCCAACAATGTATATAAATCTCTTTTCACACATATTCAATAAACTGAACGCACGTAAGTGTGGAGTAATATGACCAATATGATCATATTCTATTCGGTATTTGTCATCCTGTGAAAGTCATGGACCATATACAATATCTGCGTAGTTTAATTGCGATAGAACGATAGTTTCAGAAAGCAGTATTTTAAGATTTGTATCACGATATTTTTTAAATGAATGTAACTGTTTTAATCATTAAAAATATTTTTTGAAAATAGTATTTACGTGATTTGAAAAAAGCTTAGTAAAGAATCAAAATGGACACAAAGATTTTTGACATTATTGGTTGATGCAATGACTTCATTATTTATTACAATATTAAGTTTGCAAGATTCAATAACTGCAGGGAGGTTCCAAAAACAATAGCATTTAATTTAAAAGTGTTTTGGATTTTCCATTCATATATAAGACTTTAATCATTATTTATGTGAAGTTTAGCAAGGAGAAAAACTATATACTAACTAAATATCATCATCATACATGTATAGTTTTGAATGTAGCTGAAGTCTCGATATATCTGCAATAAATATATTAAAGAGGAGTGGTCCGAAAATAAATCCTTGTAGAACACCACATTCAACTGATCTATATTTTAATGTTTATATCAAGTTTCCTGTATTCACACTAGTAAACTGCTCTGTGCCATGTTGCAATTAGGCAATTAATATCTAAAGAGTCAAAGGTTTTGGTCATATCAAGTAATGTCAAAGATGATTTGAGTGCTGTCAATGGCTCGTAAAATTTCATCGGTTATATTACTTATAGTCCAAGAGCTGGCGTCCAAAATGTGCAAGAGTTTTCTCAAAGCTAATTTTTTGAGATTATGTTACTTTTTAGTGATGGAAAATAACGGTAGAGTCAGCACTTCCGGTACCGGGACCCCTGGCGCTGGGACGCTCGCAATGGTGTAATATTAATTAACGTCTCTAAACTGTTTTCTCAAAGCTCAAAATTTATAGAAAACGAGCAAATATAATATAAAACAAGAATCCAACAGTTAGACACAAAATATAGGGACACGTGGCGTCAGCGCTACTTCATACCTGTCAAAAAAATGACGTGTGTCAAAGTGATTTCTCAAAGCTGAAATTCTCCAAAACATTTATTAAAACTATAAAGTTAATAAAGGAGACAGTTGGATTCATTTATGATAGGACCACGTCAGTCAGCAGTCGATAGATGTGAGAACGGTAACTGCGCGCATTAGTACGCCTTTTCTCAATACATATCGTTTATTTTATAACTCAATGGAATGTGGGTTACCAGGGCCGGCCCGATTTTCTTTAACAGCAACAGGTTTGAAAGTGAATACAATATCTTCTATAAATTTTGTTTCTAATAATTGATCGTTGGATTTTAAATTTGGTATGGAATCCATAAAATAGTTGTTGATATTGTCAGCATTACAAAGACCTTCAGGAAGATTTTGTGTAATGTTATCCTTTACTACTCACCATGACTTTAAAAATAGCCTACATTTGTTTTAGATTATTCTTCGTGTTGCTGATATGAAAAGAGTTGAACGCAGTTCATTCTTGAATTACGGCATTATTATAATAATTACGAATTTCGCAATAATATTGCCTATGAGCAGCACTCCTAGTTTTAGTATATCTTAGCCAAGCCTTTCTTTTAATTTTTTTATCTCGTATAGTTTCTGTAAACCATGGTTCTTGGCGATTGTTAGATTTAAAAGTAACTGTTTTTGAAGGAGCATGCTGATTAAAAAGTTATAATAGATTTTCGTTAAAGAATTTTAAAGAATTCTATATCACCATCTGCCATAAAGGATAACCAAGAGATATTGTATTAGCACGCACTTAATGAAGAATTTGTTGTTGTACTGTATATCAAAACATTTTCATTTTTCATTTTTTTTCAAAATTATCAGAATAACGCGATTTGTACTTTGAAACAAACAGTACGAAATATGTGTAAATATTATACATGTTTATATAAGCACTAGTGTAACCTTCTGCGGTGCAGTGGTTTCTCACAAATAATTTTGTGTAAGCCAAAAACGCTGATTCTGCTTATTCCGTTTTCTAGTTAATTGAAAATGGGCTTCATCGCTTATAATCAAATTATCAATTAAATTATCACTTAAATTATTGCCCCCATTCAAGATTCATTTACAAAACTGCAATCTGCGAAATTCGTCATCTGGTTGAAGTTGTTAAGCTTTTTGCCATTTGTAGGGATATAAGCGTAAATTCTTTTTTTAACATTTGGTGAGCAGTGTGAGCAGTGCTATACGTTTATCGCCTTTCATATTCCTAACTTGAAGAATTCTAGAAGGAATTCTTACTAGTCAGGTCCTTCGTCTTCGTGTAGAATTACATTATTATAATTATAATTTTTCTTACAATTATTAGAAAAAAATCTTCTAAAAAGAGAAAAAAGCACCAAAGATCAGCAATTATGTCAGCCCGGTTCTGCACTCCGGATGAAATATATGAAAAGGGAATAGGTTGACATAATTATAAGTAGTCGGCTGATCGCAACCCTTAACTATTTCCTCAATTAATTTAAAAAAATGCTGAAAATTTTCAGGATTCATATTTTCGTTTATTAGAAATTATCTTTAGATAATGTAAATGAATAATTTAGGTTTTGGGTCTTTACGATTGTCTTCTGCAACCAAGTTAAATTAATATGTAATATGTTAGTGGTGAGAGGTATAAAACTTTTCGTATGGTCTAAATGCTACTCTCAGACCCACATCATAGATGTCTCTATGGCGGATAACGACTTGCGAAGCAAATACCGAGAGCGGCGACCTCTAGCCCAGGTGGACTAAACTACTGTTATTAAATATGATTTGAACGAAACAACTACTCAGCAGGCAAATACCCCGACCTGCATTGGATTACACCTTCAAATCATGATAGATTCAGACCACATCATTTGTCAGTTCCTAACCAGACATTGACCGGTTTGGAACTATCGATCTATCATGATTTGAAGGTGTAATCCAATGCAGGTCGGGGTATTTGCCCGCTGAGTAGTTGTTTCGTTCAAATCATATTTAATAACAGTAGTTTAGTCCACCTGGGCTAGAGGTCGCCGCTCTCGGTACTTGCTTCGCAAGTCGCTATCCGCCACAGAGACATCTATGATGTCGGTCGGATAGTAGCATTTACACCATACGAGAAGTTTCATACCTCTCACCACTACTCAATTTGCCTTAGTTAGTATATGACTAGCAGGTTGGCCACCATCATTTGTCTGTTCCATAACCTATGGCATACCGAGGAGAACAAATAAGTTCGAAACTGGTCTATGTCTGGTTACGAATTGACAAATGATATTGGCTATCGATCTATCATGATTTGAGGGTGTAATCCAATGCAGGTCGGGGTATTTGCCCGCTGAGTAGTTGTTTCGTTCAAATCATATTTAATAACTATAATATGTATGTGTATTTTAGATTGTTATGCAGTTTCTGTATCAAGGTGGATGCCAGGCATTAGAGCCAGCTCCTGAGGATATTTTAGAATTGATGGCAGCAGCAAATTTCTTCCAACTAGATGGTTTACTGCGTTACTGTGAAAGCCGTTGTGCGTCAATGTTAGCTCTAGATAACGTCGTGTCAATGTATATACATGCTAAAGTATACAATGCAGTACAGCTGTTGGAATATTGCCAAGGTTTTTTGCTGCAAAATATGGTGGCTTTGCTTACATATGACGACTCTGTAAAGAGACTGCTTTTTGCTAAGAAGCTTCCAAACCACGATGTTTTGGCTGGATTATTAAATACGCTTCAAAATAGGATTAAGGCCAGAAGGACCCAAACTACTTGTAAAGTTGCTCAAAATTCTAAAAGTGTAAACCATTAAGTGATTACTGAATACAGATATTGGGGATGTGTAATATATGTTATGTTCTCTAAAAATTTTGTATCTTTTTTTATAAGAAATCATTCTATGTATACTCCATTTTGTTTTTACCAATACCTATATTTTTATTTTGTTACATATCAGTATTGGAGACTTATTTAATTATTAATGTTATTTATAAACTTGTGTCATTATTTATATTTATAGTTATGCTCTTATAAAGTTAAAAATATATACTTATTTTATAAAATCTTTTGCTTTCTTTCTGTAGAAGTTGAATTTATGCTTGATACAACTTGCTCGTACATCAGTGAAAATGCTTCACATGTACTTAGATAGAGTCCATCTGCCTAATCTAGTCTAAAAATGGGAATTCCGAAACTGTTTTCAGGAAAGTAATAAAACCGATATTTAGAAAATTTATTTTTTACTTATAACTATTTATTTTATTTCTAAAGATAACTTTTTCTTTAACTTCACAATATGGTTTTAATAATGTTACGAACATTTCATTTTTCCAAAACTATAATGAACTTCATAATTTATTTTTATACAATTTAATTAAAATAATTTTTTTTTGTAAACCATGGACTGAAAATTTCTGAAATCTTATATGAAGTTTAGGCATTAGAAACTCAATAAAACCATGTAAAAGTAGTTACTGTTTTCTTTTACCCATTTGTTAAAAATAAAATTGTTTAGTTATGATAATAATTTAATGCAATCTAGCGAGCGGAGATAGAAGGAAGACGTACGCCGTGCACAGAGAACTACGTACTATCACTTGATTTCCAGTAACAAGCAGCTTATCTCTGCTTGTCGCCAGACATAGTAATCGGTGGCTTCTAAACGCGGTTATCCTGAGATTCTATCCCGAAACAGTTATTGTGGCAGCGGCAATCGCAAGTACGTTTTCTGTGATTTTGTTTGGTGCGCTTACTGCCTTTCAGGTTATATATCCTTTTTTTAATTTTACTGTGCTTTTAGTCCATATTTATATGCTTTATTTATTTTTTTGTTTTTGTGGTGTGATGGAAGCGACACAGAAAAAATCATTTCACGTTAGTTGTTACCTAGAATACTATTATATGTATGCAAATATTACGTCTTTGGCTGTGGAACGTTTATTTTCAAAATACGTCTTACTATTTATATCTCGGCGTAAAATTTTTGCAGAGGATACTACAGAAGGTTCATATTAATGATGCAATGGTACACTGACAACCATAAACAACTGTTAATGGACATGATATAAGAGGTAAGTTTTTGTAAATTACACCATGCCCCTTACCAACGCCAGTCAATTTTTAAAGAAAATGATACAAATTAGTTAAAAAGTACACAATAGTAAACAATATCAATCAATGAAATAGCGAAGTGTGAAATTTCATGGAGTATTCGGTCAAACTTACGTAAATCGATACAAAATCTCAGGCGTGCGTTTTGTATTATCTAAGGTCGTCTAAAATAGGAACATAATCTATATCTACAGGGTGTCCCGAAATTAGTGTGCAATATTTTACCAGCTGCTTCTACGGCCAGAAATAGGAAAAAAAGTTCATATAAATATTGGTCGAAAAATGCTTGCTAAGGGAGCTACAGGCCCCTAAAGGTAGGCCCCTGAGACAGGTTTTTATCGAATAACTCCAAAACTACTCAAAGTCATATATTGAAAATTTACACAGCCGCTACTTTTTTTATGTGTGATACGACGAAATGGAAATAATTCGAAAATTTTATACAGGGCTGTCCCAAACTGAGGGGTTGTGGGGTTAAAATAACCCCAACTTTTTTGTATGTAACTTTTTTCTATTTTTGATGATAGAATATGAAATTTTAGAGTTTTGTATGTAAAAAGGTACTCTTGATGAACATCGATAAAATGCACTGTTTTTTGAGTAATATCGACTTCAAAATTTTTAAATTTAACTAATTTTATTTGTTTTTTTTTTTAATTTTATAACAAGCAAAATACATTGTACCAGGTGTTCAAACAAATTTGAATTTTGTTCAAACAAATTTCAATTTTCTATACACAGTCTCGCTCGACGTTTTAAAGTCTGAGAAGCCCGGAAAGTCTTGAATGTATTTCTTCTTAATTCATTTCCGGCCTGATTTATTCTTTGAAGCAGTTCTCCTCATGTATTTACTTCATATAACCCCAAAAGTAAAAATCTAATTGGTTTAGATCCGGTGAATGAGGTGGCCAAGCTATAGGACCACCTCGACCTATCCACCTCTCTGGAAAATTTTGATGTAACCAAGTTCGAACATTGCGCCCAAAATGGGCTGTCATGTTGAAAATGCATATTTTGTCGAACCTCGTGTCGAACATTCAACGGTAATAAATCGATAAGGTCGTTGGAGGAAGTTTAAATACTCTTCTGCATTAAGACGATTGGGGAATTCTATTGGGCCAATTACTTGATCCCCAATGATTCCTGCCCATAAATTCACCGAAAATCTATGTTGGAAATTTATGCGCCGAACAACTCGTGGATTTTCATCCGACCAATGATGCATATTGTGCATATTAAAAGCTCCGTTCCTAGTGAACATTGCGTCATCAGTCCATAATATGCTAGGAAGAATATTTCTGTTCGCTAATATCCATTGACAAAACTGGAGTCGTGGTAAAAAATCTGCCTCCGTTAAATGTTGCACGCGTCTAAAATGGTATGGGTGTATTCCTTGCATTACCGTCATTCTTCCTATCTGAAATTATTAATTAAGATAAATAATTATCTAGGTACTTACATTTTTTATTAACTATTAAGCGAGGTATGTTGACAATTTCTGAAATTCTTCGAATGCTTATTTGTGGATTATTTTCTAAATGATTCAAAACTATATGCATACGATGATTTTCTTGTGGCCTTCCTGCGCCTCGAGACCTTTTAAAATCCCCATGGTCTGCCAAATTTCGGTGAAGAACTGCAAATATTCGACGCCCAGATACTCTACGATTGGGAAATCTTCGTTGGTATTCCCTTACTGCGGCCTATGCACTACCATTGCAAAAACCATACACAAAATGCATATCAGTCATTTCCCTATCTGTAAATCTTGGCATTTTAAATCGACTTAATGAAAATCGTGATTAAAGGCGCACAAATGAAATAACTGATAGAAAAGGGGATAAAACGTTTTTTTTTCCGATACGCGTTCTTAGGATTTTATATCATACAACCTTGTTGACAGCTCTAACATCAAATTATATCATAGCGGCATGAAGGATTCTTTTTTTATTCATGGCCTACTATTAATAAAAAAATAGTTTAGATTCCCAATACCTATCTCACACCAAATTATAAAATTTTTAAGTTGATATCATTCAAAAACGGTGCATTTTATGGATGTTCATCAGGAGTACCTTTTTTTACGTATAAATCTCTAAAATTTCATATTCTATCATCAAAAACAGAAATAGTTACATACAAAAAAAGTTGGGGTTATTTTAACCCCACAACCCCCCAGTTTGGGACAGCCCTGGATAAAATTTTCGAATTATTTTCATTTCATCTTATTACACATAAGAGGAGTAGTAGCGGCTGTGTAAATGTTCAATATTTGACTTTGAGTGGTTTTGGAGATATCGATAAAAACCTTTCTCAGGGACCCACCTTTAGAGGCCTGTAGCTCCCTTAGGAAGTATTTTTCGACCAATGTTTATATGAACTTTTTTTCCAATTTCTGGCCGTAGAAGCAGCTGGTAAAATATTGCACACTAATTTCGGGACACCCTGTATTTTTTTGAAAATATTTGTAGATTCGCATAATTGTAATTTTAGAATCTACAATAACTTGTTTATGTGCTGTATTGACCTCCTGAAACAAAAGGTTCTATCTGAAAATAGATAGAACTGAGATAACTGACGAGAAGTTGTTGAATATTCTTAGGACAGAATATTTTGTGAAACTTTTTTACCCTAAAACATCAACTTTATTCACTTAGTAAATGTGTAGATAACATACCGATAAGTCCAAAATAATAAAAAACTAAAAATTGAATTTGCGTATAGGACCTTTCATCTACAAACATAAAATTTTATATTTATTGACAATAGGTAATTCTTCTCCAATCAAATGTACATTCAAAGCTTGTCTTATAGTATTTCTTTTTTCTTTTAACCCAAACTATATTACTTATTGGCATTTAACTTTAAATTATATGCAGTGAGATATCGAACAAAGATTTCAAATCATTATTAATGATATTTTCTTGCCATTAATCATTTCTTAACGATATCCTTCGTAATAATAAAAGTATTTTTAAAAGGTAAGCGCCAACAAATCATTTTAATAAGGTACCTATCTACATTTAAATCTAAAATTGCAGATAGCCATGAAAATGAGACATTCGCAACAATTGAATTATTCTTGACTTACTAATTTTCTGAAGCAAGTGTATTAAATTTGTTATAAACAAGAAAATTAATATAAAATGGCTGAAAAGTATTCAAGAGATGGTTGACATGTTGATTATTTATGGAGAGACTCAACGTAATGCAACTAGAGCACAAACTCTGTATGGAGAGCGATATCCAGAAAGAAGACAACCTCGGAGAAACTATTTCGCCCGGTTGGAGCATCAATTTAGAACTGAACCTGATATAGAAATTGAAGAAAGATTTATTGTGGATGAACGGAAATTTAATTATTAGCTTTAGTGCATGTTGACCCAACCATTTCGGTAAGGCAAATTGAACATGAATTATCAGTTTCCAAAGAATCAGCCAGGAAAATTTTAAAGAAACACGGCTATCGTTCTCATAAATATCAATTGCATCAATTTTTGTATGAGAATAATTATCAACGAAGAATAACCTTTTGTAATTGGTTACATTTACGCCAATTAAGAAATGAGAATTTTATCAAAAACATTTTGTTCACTGATGAATCGAGATTTACAAACCTTGGGTTATTTAATCGAAACAACACTCGATATTGCGCAATTGAAAATTCTCACATTATGAGACAGGGGCGGTTTCAGGAGCGGTTTGGCTTCAATGTTTGGTTAGGCGTACTGGGCGACCATATCATAGGTTCAATAATTTTTGACGGAACTCTAACTGGACCAAGATATCTAGAATTTCTCCAAAATATAATAGTTCCACAGATTAATCAAATTCCCAATACCAATATTGACGAAGTTTACTTCCAACAAGACGGGGCTGGACCACACAATGCTATTATCGTTAGGGACTACTTAAATCAATTGTTTCCAAATCGTTTGATTGGGACCCATGGTCCAGTCAGATGGCCTGCAAGATCGCCTGACTTAACCTCACTGGATTTTTTTATTTGGGTGCATTTGAAAAATGGAGTGTACATGACTGCTCCAACCACAAGGCAAGATCTGGAAGAAAGAGTTCGACACGAAATTGCACAAATAACACCTCAACAATTACAGAATGTTAGACGTGCAACAATAAATCGTGCTACTCTGTGTATTAATCAAAACGGTGAACAGTTTGAACAATTTTTATAATGGTTTATTATAATTTAGGTTTTAAATAGTTTTGTTATTCTAGTTATTCATGGCTGTAACGTTTTATTAAAATTATTTCTTATTTAATTTGTGTTTACCTTTTAAAAATACTTTTATTATTACGAAGGATATCGTTAAGAAATGATTAATGGCGAAAAAATTATAGTTCACGAATCATTATTTCTGGTTAATAAAAAAAAATAGCACAGTTCCATTAAAAAAAATTCCATAGGACCCCTACGGAAATTAAAATGAAAATTAAATTCCGTTTTTTGAAAAAAAAAATAAAAATAATGGTACCTATCAGTAATTCAAACAACTATATTCTTCTTTACAGACAAATCTACAACATTACTAATAATTTCCATAGCCTACTTAGTAATTTTCTTACATCGCATTCATCTGACGCGGCCATTTTGAAAGAATTAAAAATTGTTCGTATCTCACTTATTTTTTGGAATTTTTAAAATCTAAAAAAACTGTTGCACTTAGAAATTTATGCTTAATAAGAAACCATCAAAAAAATATAGTTATTCCATTTAAGAAGAAAAAGTTAATGTCACATCCGGTTGAACCGGAAGTGATACTTTCATTCCTGTTAATCTAAAAGTAGCCCATTATTGTTTAATTTATGTGTACCAAAAACCAAATTTTTAAATTCAAAAAACAACCAAAATATTGGGGGCGTACATTGAATCGTGGCCACCCGGTATAGATATCAATCTTATAATGTTAACGAAATCTGCTCAGAACCAACAGAGTTACTTTATAATCAATCGGTTGATAATTTTGGCTACCTCGTGTGATTTCACACGTGACAATTTGAATACGTTTATCGTACGTATATCATTAGGACTGTCATATTTTTTAGTAAATCGATTGATACTGAATTTTTTGTAACATGTTTAATACTATTGAAATGGGAGCTAATATAGTTGACATTATTAATGTTAGGTGGAAGGTATATTAACTGATTATTATTTATAACGTTGTCATTGCGTTGCATTCATATTATTATTACAACCCAGTTATCCTCGGGACTATGACTTAATTAATTAATTAATTATTAATTTAAATATTTGCATTTAAACAAATACATTTCGTGACCAGATTTTTAAACAGATTATAATTGCATTTCATTTACAGGTATATGAACTCCCCTGAGTTGCCTTCACATTTATATTATTTCATAATATAATTTCTCCCTCACTGTTTGTAACGGGGCAGATCAAATTATTATGCCTCTTATGTCTCCCAAATGAACACCGACACGACTTGTAATTTACATTTTGTGTTATACATGAGTAAAATTGTTTCACCCTTGCTACATGTGATATGACAATGCTATTTTTAAACCAACACAATATTTTTACAATTTTTTTAACGTCTCATTTATGTTAATAATTGGCAATGTTCTTTAAAACTTGAGTCTGTTTTTTGTACATTATTATATTATAAACAAGTGAAAGTTTATGGGGTCAAAGACTACCTACAAAAAAAATAAGTTATGCCGAATACCCCTAAATTGAAACAACCAACACAGCTACGGACACCGGTGTTTTAGAATTATTGTTCCTCATTAGCGCATCGTAACTTAATAAATGTGATCTAGGAGAGATGAGAAATACAGTGCACAGTATTCCGTTTGCACCATCGGATCCTGTCGTTGCAATAAATCCCCATTTAACATGTTACTTCTATAAGTATTGTTAAAGAAGTTTTTTTTGAGAGTTAAAACTTGTTTTGTGTATTAACCCGTTCATTATCGATATAAGGAAAAATTGCAAATTTAAGTTAATAATCATATATTTTATGTTCAGTATATTGAGTATACTTATTTTATAAGAAATAAGAAATAAGAAATAAATATCGTTTATATTTTTTCCTTAAGGTCCTTTTTATAAGACACTGGTATGAAGTGTGAACAAAATGTACTAATATGCCCCACTGCTGAAAGTATGTCCCACTGCTGAAAGGCTTCATTTACTTTTTCTATCGTCGATCGTATTTTATGGCATCTGTAATAAAAACACTATGCGTAAAATTCTACCTCAAAAATATACAATTAGACAGATAAAAAAATATATTACATGGGAATAACCGAATTAGTTTTGATTGTTGTAGTATTACATATCAGTCCATTATCACAAAGGTGAAGTAGTGATTTTATTTTCAAGTAAGAACTTCTAGACATTGCTTCTTTTACTAATTCAATGTCAGTATCCTCAGTCCAGTACAGCTTCCCACTAGGCAATTCCGAGAAAAGTAGTCACCTAGCAACCACAACAAAAAATAACACCTGTTATCAATACCTAAAAGCTACACTGACACATCTTGGAAATGATTGTACTAGCACACCTTCAAAAGTAAAAACTGGTGTTAAACCAGTTTTTACTTTACTGTAGCGCAGTCACAATTCGTTCTAGAAAAATCCCAGTGTTATACCGCAGTATAACTATATATTTGCGTAAATATCTAAAAACACGATTTTTTAAAGATATCTCAATGTTGCTTTGAGGTATCGTTATATAAAGGTGATCTTTTCGTCCAGATATTCGTAGAAAAAACCATCATTTTTCAATACAATCGAATTAATATTTATTTACGTAACAAGAACAGAATGTGTTCTTTATTGGGTGAGCTGGTACTTTCCAGGGCGAGCCCTTGCGAGTCATGAAAGCCACTTTCCGGGCGTGTTGCAAACAATATTTTTTTCTGTAACCGTTCTTGCTAGTCTCAAAAACCTTTTTTAGCTTTAACAAAATTCATAAAATTCAACAAACATATGACAGACGCTTACTTTCAAAAAAAGACTGGACAAATCATTTTTAATTGTTTTCAGATACTATTGTTGGCCAAAAGTGACATAAGGGATCTGAATAGACATTTCCGATCCCTTGTCACTTATCGGGCTAGACCAGCAAATATATATTTTTCACTAAAAAAATTTACCGAAAACAATTAACTAGACGGTTGCAGAAAAAACATTTATATGTATCGTTAATTACTATATAACACCTCATAATAAAATCATGATATTACGGTGAAAGACTGGTATTTCAGAGCAAATAATTTGAAACTGAAAATTATCGCCTGTTTTGCAAATATTTTTAAAAGGTATGAAAGAGCATTCAATTTTATGTAGAACAAACCCCCTTCAGAACTCGATAGGACTCAGCGATTTCAAGAAAAGTCGAAAATGCTGATTAGAAGTCAAATCATGATTTTACATTGTGATACCCATACATAACTGAATAGTCCAAACATTCCATCAAAACCGTTTTAATTATTTAAATGGAAAAAACGCATAAGTGTCGTGCTGATGCTACTAAATAAAACTTGAAACCAGAAGTTTCTTTATTAATAAAAACAAAACAAGTATGAATATTACAGTTACGTGGAGATACGTAATATGTATCTTTCGATAGGTATGATAAGACTATTATCATGTGTTAGTCAGGTAAGGGTATTTATATAAAACAGTTGAAAGCAATGAACGGAAATTCCTTACTTTACTGTGGTCATTGATACCTTGTTAAATTGCGGGTTATTCTAAGTTGAATTAAAAGTGTCACTATTAGAGAACCCCAATTTTAAACTTAAATAATTATTTATTGTTGTTTCCAGTAAGGTATGTTATGATTGTGGTTTCTATAAGTAGAATTAAAAGTGTGAAATATTGGGAAACGACTTAAATAAGTATTTATTGTCATATATAAAGAATGTTCGTTTGTTGTGAAATCCAGATTAAGAAAATAAGTAATTTCATTATCGCCTTTCAGGAACGTCCGCTACAATAAGTAATACTTATGTAATAATAAATAATAAAGAAACAACAAATTGGTAACAAATCAAGGTAATGTTCGAAACGAGAACCATTTTGTTAGGTACAGGGTGTCCCTGCTAAGATGTCACTCACGACTTTCTCGGTAATTTTCAAGATAAATTCATAATTCAAAAGCTAGTTTTATGTAGTTTTCCCAGAGGAATCCGGTGCCGCCAAGAAAGAAAGAATTGAACATCAAACCAAAAAGTTATTGCCGAGGAATCGATTAAAAAAAATCTAAATGACGGATTATTGTATTTTTTGTTATAGGATATTACTGGAACAAATTCAGTATATTCAGTTTTTTATATCACTTCCGGTTTGACCGGAAATGATTTCTCTTCTAGTCTTTCAGTCGCCCAATATATCACTAAATATTTTGACTGAAGAAGATTTCATAACCATACAACAATAATAAATGCAGTTTTACGTGCAATTTTGTAATTATTGTCGTACAGTTAGTTTGATACCTGCCTACTACAATTTGGCCCTAATAATAGTATTATTTCTAACACAAGGCACATTGAACACAGCTAATTGCGTGCTATATGAGGATAAAATCAAAGAGCTAAAAATATTTCAAAAATGGTTAGAGATATCACAAAAGTGGTTTATGCATTTTTGATAGATAATTGAATGTTCTGTTAAATGCAGTCAAAATATATTAGTAGATTCAACATTTTTGGAAGAATAATTCAATTCTAGCCAAATCGGAAGTGATATAAAAAAACTTAATATATGGAATTTGTTTTAGTAATACCCTATAACGAAAAATACAATAATCGGCCATTTTGATTTTCTCTTACTATCGGTTCTTCGACTACAACATTTTTTTATTTAGTTTTCAATTGTTTCTTTCTTAGTAGCATCGGATTCCTCAGAAAAACTACATTACATTAGTTTTGAACTACGAATTTGCCTCGAAAATTACCGAGAAAATCGTGAGTGACATCTTAGCTGGGACCGTATATTACACCGAAATTCAATGTAACGTCTCATACGAATTAAATTAACGTCACTGATATCATATTTATCACTTATTCTTATTACATCATTTTTCCAATTAAATAATAAATAAAACGGTTTTGATTGAATTTTTGAATCATTCCGTTATTTAAAGGTATCACACACTATAAAAATATCATTTCACTTCTGATCAATATTTTCGTTTTTTTTTTTAACATTGCGACCTATCGAGTTCTGAGAACCAGGCATTTTCTGGAAATAATTGACATTTTTTCATATTTTTTAATAAAATATTTGTAAAATTTCAATTCGACAATGCGTTTTTCAATGAAATGATTTTTAAATACTCCTCTATCTGCGCCACTGGAAATAATGCGCGATAATTTTCAGTAACGAATTATTTGCTTTCAGATTTCAAGTCTTGCACATTAATATGATGAATTTATTATGTGCGGTTATTTTTCAAATGAAAAATATTTTTTATTTTCAAATTAAACGCACCGTATCTCAGAAACGAAGCGTTTTGCGACCCGTATTTATAGTAAATTAATTCTAAAAATAAGGCCTTCTAGCGACTGTTGAAGTCATGCTCATAAAAAAGTGAGACACTCTGTATAAGTTAAAATCACCGAACGCCTGTCTCTCGGCGGGAAAATCATCAATAAAGTTGTTGTGAAACATCTAAAATCCATCAGGATGAAAAGAAAACATCTTAGAAACGAACAGGTGACACATCTGTCTAAATTTGAATATAACAACTTACATTTTTTTTGCATTAGTTTAATATTTACATTTTTTTCCATAAATCTGCTGCTAGATTTACGCCATTAGGTGCACTAGAAAAAATAACTTGCTAACGGTATTGTGGTAACTATTATTATTTATACCGGATGTAATTCCCTTTTTTATACTTATCTGAGTCATTGATTTTCAATATTGCTCATAAATTACATTTTAATATTATCCAGTAGATGTAATATTGGGATACTGTCACAATTCTCTTTAACATTTTCAATGAGAATGGGTTAAATCTATGACATTTGTAGCTTATTATTTCATTTCTTTTCACCTTCTTTGGATATTAAGCCCCTGTCCTATAAACTATTTAAAAAAATTGTTAAATGCTTTTTCCTACCAAAAAATGCCTCACACCTAAAAAAATATTAATCTGAAAAATTTTAGTCTAGTTTTAAGAACGGAAACATTGATATAATTGAAAACATTTATTATATTTAACATAAAAATGAGTTATTTACATTATTTACGTACGTACAAAAATACATAAGAAGAGGATTCATTATTACTTAGGAGGTAAAAATATTTCAATATAATATTATATATTGATATATAAGCATTTAGGAACATTGTAAGTCACAAAATATAATAGTATCGGTGGCGATTCGAGATAACTGTAACAGCATCTTTAACCTTGTGGAAAGTTTTTTGGAACTCAAAACGAATAGACTATCTAAATCACATGAAATTAAACAAACAACAAAGGATATAAATAAAGTGGTTAATTATTATTTTCGCAAATCTGTGTAAGAAAACATTTTGATCAAGAACGTTACAAATATTAGTGTTTATATTGCCAAGTATATAAGCGACATTAAATATAATTATTTTAACATTAAGGCAGAATTTTCATAAATCTGTAGATCACTATTAAACTTTTTCTATCGATGATAACAACCAAAAACGAAAACAAATATTTCATTTTCAGTTAATGCAGATTCAATAAGCAAAACTAATCCCCATTTTTTTAGTTCGAAATACGAATTTGGTGTTTTTTATTTAGTGTCGTCTTAGGAAAGTCCCTTTCAAAAAAAAAAATTGGATTAGGTACGACAGTTCTATGCCAAAATTCCATGCGTTTTCTTGTGGAGGTTCAATAGGACTTTCAAATTCATCCTTCTTCAAGCTGAGGTTAACTCATGCAGGCCATTCTCGCACTTCGGAGCGTCTCTCACCCAGAGCTTATGTGCTAGTGCTATCCGCCTAGGTCCCTGTAGATCCCCCACACCGATTGCACAGAACGGCCTGCTGACGATACATTTCCACATATTTCCTTATAACTCACAAACAGTTGAAGATGCCGCAATTTTGTAAAGAGTTTTGATTGATTCCTCGGTAACAGTTTCAACCCCTTATGAAATGTACTTCTGACTGTTGAATACCTGATAATTTTTATGTGTTCCTTACATGAAAAGCAAATTTTCAGAAGGGAACTATTCTATTCCGCTACTAACAAGGGGAGGGTTGTATTGAGGACTACAAGCTCCCGAAGTTTCGTTCGAATCGGAGGCTTGAACGTCTGATCTTCTCCTTGTAAGTAAAAGGTGCGAGGTTCTTTAAATTATAGGTTTATTTATAGAACCTCGCGCCTCACGTTACAATTAAAAAAAAAAATTAAAATAAATTATTAGATTCCTCTCCTCAACCTTCTTCTTTCATAATTATTAAAAATCATTAACGATCTGGATCTGTTATAACTTAGAAGTAGAGTTGACAAATCGGTCCGCAAGTCATGGGCGGTGCGAGGTAGAGTAAGCGAGACTTGTTTACTATTTTAGCAAAGACTAACATTTGATTTTAGTCAACTGTTATGGCAAGTGGTGTGTACAACGTAATTTATTCCTCTCCGTTGTTATGTTGATAATTTTATTTGTTGTATTTTATTCTTGATATTAATTTAATAATAAAGTATGTCAGACCTGCCCAAGGGTAAATAACGGCAAACGCTGACAAAGTGAATAAATTTACGAGTAAATTGCCTATTCCAATTTAATCAGGTTTATTTCCGATTTTATATGCATTTGTATTTAAGGCTACTTTTTATTTAATTATTTCATGTATAAATATATAAAAACAAACAAACAATATAACATGAGGGACAAAGTTGACAAAAAAATGGTATCCAGCCAGGACGACAATACCGTCCAGGCACGGCTAGACCCTCCTGGTTACCGGTGTTGTGGCAGCTCATGTCATTTTTCACCTTTTATCATTGTGCATGGAGGCATTTTCCTGCACAGAAACAAAAAATGCATTATAATTCATAAAACATAAAAAAAATAATAATTAAAAAAGTCAGTTTACAGAGAACATGTGGGTGATTGTACACAGGAAAAATTTCAAAAAACCTGCTCAAAATAACGATTTTTTTATTTTGAAAATTAAAATTAACTTTACGTCCGCGGTGGGGTTTGGAGAAGATGTCTACGCATTGTAAGGCGTGAATTCCCGGATTTATTCTACAATGCTGCTATAATAATTTGTAAGGTTTGCGAGGCAGACCTGATGTGCTGGGACAAACGTGATTGTAAACGTCACGTAAATTCTGTGCAACATAAAATTTAAAAATATAGCATGCCCTCGACAACACAGTTTATGTTCGATTTACTCTTAATGCTAATTGCCTGTGATGTTTCGCTGCACATACCTCATAAACAACCATTTTGGGAGTTTTGGAATAAATGCAATACCTAGGTGACGTTACCAAGTCGCACAACGTTGTGTAATTATGTACCAACTGTAAGCGAAGACATTGTAAATAAGATCAAATGTGTATTAAAAAATACACGGCTGTGGTTATGTGTTGACAAGACGACAGATTGTAAAAAAATCTATTTTAAATGATATATTATATGTACTGGGCCATTTTTAACCGACGTTTCCACTGTTACTAGCTAACAAAAAGAATAACTGAATATTTTGGCCAAACAATTACGCGGGTGGTGCTGGAGACGTTAGAAAAATTTGATCTGTCAAAAAGTCAAGTGTTGATGTTTGTGACCGATGATGCCACGACATTGCGTTTGGTAGGCCGTTCTCTTCAAGAACCCGCTTGTAGGTTGGTACATGTTACGAGTAAAGTGCATGCTTTACACCTTGTGGCAGAAACTATTCGACAAGGTTTTCCAGAGGTATATGCAAGTACAAAGAAAGTGTTGGTAACCTCACCTTGGGATTGTCTTTATTCCAGAACTCCTGAAATGGTTGTTTATCGAGAATGGGCCGCGGAACATCACAGGCAATCAGCATTAAGAATAAATCGAACATAAACTGTGTTGTCGAGGGCACGCCATTTTTTTTGTTTTATGTTGCACAGAATTTACGTGATGTTTACAATCACGTTTGTCCCAGCACATCAGGTCAGTCTTGCACACCTTACAAATTATTATAGCACCATTGTAGAATAAATCCGGGAATTCTCTGACAAATTTATACACTTTGGCCGTTTTTTTACCCTTGGTCAGGTTTGACATACTTTATTATTAAATTAATTTCAAGAATAAAATAAAAAAAATAAAGTTATCAACAATACAACTGAGAGAAATAAATTACGTTATTGACACCTCGACGCATAACAGTTGACTAAAATAGTAAACGAGTCTCGCTTACGTACTTGGGTATTTCTCTACCTGGCACCGCCCATGATTTGCGGATTGAAATGCCAACTCCATTTATCAGTTATTTTCAAATGTTCTCCAATTACTAACTGGAATAGTACCCTTTTGTAAATTTGCTCCTCATATCTTGTGAAGGACTGGATATATATACAAATAAAGCCATTTGACTGGTTCCTTGTTAAGACCTACCTAGCGGCGGGGGATTTGATTCAACCTAACGAAAATAAAGACAATACATAATTTTCAACTTCTTTCAGGTGAACTAAAAAAATAGACCAATGAACTCCTTATAAAATTACCATCCCATGATATTCCATACATGGTACAGTGCTACTTGAAATTTTAGAAGTAGACTAAGTGGTTATACGTCTGGTTTTTACGTAGAAACATGTCAGCCTTGATATCTTTGCGACGTGTCGGAGATTTTCAAATGAATAATAAATAAGACAAGTAATATCGCGAGAAAAAAAACTGTACAAGATAATCACGTAATAGTTTCACAACTTGAGAGTGCTCTCAAATTATGATATTTTAAATAGGCAATTTAAAGTTTTCGCGTTGTAGATTCGCCTTTACTATGTATCTGATAGAACATAAGAATCTTGAATTAATCAGTAAAGCTGGCCGAGGTCACCTGGCCGACAGAGCCGTCATATGACTCATATGTTTACATCATATCATAATACTTGAATAAGTACAATAAATGGAAATAAATTTTAACAATAATGTTACATTGTATAAAAACGTGTATAAAACTCACTCTTTTAAGCAGATTTATGAAGTAGTTTGGTTGTCGTCATCACAAAGTTGGGAAGATCTATGGTATAATAGTATCATGTATGTTTCTACAGCTGTCTCCGTCAACGATGTTCGCTTTGGTGAAGTAATACAGGCATAAGTAAAACAATCTGTGAACTCACTTAACGAAGTTGTAGATGCACCATCACAAATTTGTCTTAATTTGCTAAAATCAGGATCTTTCTGTAATACACTCTCGAATTTTTTCACTAACTCGATTATATTTTGCATCATTTATAGCCTGTAGCTGTGTATTTACGTCGTCCACTATTTGCAGCGATTCCACTAACGACAACGAACTATTTTGCAATTTTTCTATTACGTCGTGTAGTTCTCTATAATTGTTATTAATAGTTTTTAAATCTGTTTCAAGGGAAACGTCTTGCTTGTCTGGCTTTCCCTAATAGCTGCAGCCTCGTTAGGGTTGAACTGTAGTATCACAGCTTTTATTTGTTGAAAATATTCAGCATAATAAAAAGCCGCTTTCAACCACGTTCCCCAACGTGTAAGAATCGGCTCTGGTGGTTCAGGGATACCAGGACACTGTCTGTGAAATGCTCGAAGCCGTTTAGGAGATTTGAGAAATAGTTTTTTTGTATTTGCTATTAATGCATCTACCTCTGGAAAACATTTTCGAATCGTTTCTGCCACAAGATGTAACGCACTTTACACGTAACATGTAAAAACCTACAATTGTCTCCTTGAAGAGAACGGCCTACCACGCGCATTGTCGCGGCACCATCAGTCACAAACATCAATACTTGACTTGTTGAGAGTTCAAATTTTTCGAATGTCTCCAACACCACACGCGTAATTATTTCGCCAGTACCCGCAGTTAGTCTTTTACTAGCTAGTAAAAGTGGAGATGTTGGTTTAAGTGGGTCCAGTACAGTTACTATAATATTTAAAATAGAATTTTTTTACAATCTGTCGTCTCGTCAATACGTAACCAGAGCCGTGTATTTTTTAATCCACATTTAATCCTATTTACAATGTCTTCACGAACAGCTGGAATATATCTACGTAACGATGTACGACTTGGTAAGTTCACCTGGGGATTGTATTTATTCCAAAACTCCCGAAATGGTTGTTTATCTAGTATGTGTAGCGGAATATTACAAGCTATTAACATTAACAATAAATCAAACATAAACTGAGTTTCAAAGGCATGCCATTTTTTTTTATTTTGATGTTGCACGGTATTGATATGACGACAACAATCTGTTTTGTGCCAGCACATTACGTCTTGATTGCAAACTTTACAAATTATTTTGCATCCGTCATAGAATAAATCTGGAAATTCACCGATAAATTTATTCACTGTATCCGCGTACGGTCGTTTTTTACCCTTTGGCGCGTTTGACATTATGTATAATTTATAGGTACAACCTCACGCATTAACCTTTCAAATAAGACTGCAGCGTAAGTCACTTCTAAATCGGCACGTGTGACGCCAGCGCAAGACCGTGGCTGTACTCCAGCCACCTCGGCCAGCTTTATTAATCAGCCTGAATTTCTACAAGCTGTCACTGGTTTGAAGCGACACGTTTTATTTGTTTCATGCAATGATATTATTAAAATGAAATTAAGTTCAAACAATAACTATTTATGTAACCAGTTCATAATATAAGGCTTTATTCAACGAGTCCAGTTTATGACCGAGCGAGCTTAGCGAGCAAGGCCATAAAGTGGATGAGTTCAACAAAAAGCCTCATCATGGAGGAGTCGCATACAAAGCTTTATGAGAGAGAGCGAAGTGTGCTTTTTTCTATTGCTGGTTATTAAGTTGTTTATAGTTTGTTTGAAAACTTTATTTGACACTAGTTTTGCGGCCATAAAGTACTTTTTTTATAGTACTATTAAAATAAAGCAACTTTATTTTACTAGTACGCAGCTGTATATACCTACAGTTTTTTGCAAAATTGCAAATATGTAATTTTCAATGTTCCTAATTGCGTATATCGCTATTAACATTTAATACATTATGAACAATAAACAAATAATAAATAATAGATCAAATAACAAAAATTATATACAAGTTTCAGTCCTTTTATTGCATTTATCATTGGTATCATATTCTTCTGAGATTTCAAAGATCATTTTACTTTTAAGCCTTGGAGTAAACACAATTATTTGTTCCCTTTTGACTAGCTGTAGTCGTTCTTCATCATCATTGATCGTATTTGAATTTTGATTCGACACATACATGTGGCTTGTCTCCTTTGATAAATAATTGCTAAAATTTATAATTCTTCTTTCCGGTTCGACACCACATATTACTTCTTTAAATGCATGACGCATGCGGTCTGACATCACATTGTACAAGATCGGATTTAACGTCGAGGAAAAATAATAAAATATTCCCGTTATGAAGTACATCCAATAATTTAGTTCATCGAAAAAGTCATATTCTCTTAGGTATATAGAGACCAATCTTTGAGCATGAAATGGAAACCAGCAACCGAAGAATCCCAAAACTACACAAGCTGAAAAAAGGAAAATTTTGTTTAAAATCAGTTTAAAAGATATTGGAAATGGATTGGTATTTTCTTTACAAATATCCTCTTTTTTGGTAAATAGCACGAAAATTTAGTATGTCACCCTTCTAAACAAATACTTATAAAACAATAGTAAGATTAGAATATTTCAGTCAAGAGAAAAATGCTACGTCAATGGTCATTTTGAAAAGGCATTCAATTTTTTTAATTTCCAGATTCAATTTAGCGAAAAAGTTATCTTGCATACTTTTTATGAATGTTCTATTTTTGGGTAAACTGAGAAAAATTACTTTAATGCATAAGCGAATATAAATAGTCCATATACGTGTTTGAATACGAGTTTTGGACAAAAATTACAGAATACTATTATTTCCTTGGACCTAGTGATGTGAGTTAGGTAAATACTCACTGGGTAGAGTATTTGCGCAAATACAAACAGAAACAATATAGTAACAAGTTATTTATCTTGCATGTGCGTCCAAATTTGAATATGAACCATTTACATTCACTTATGCAAATATTTATCATCTGTAAAATTTTATGTAGTTTTTTTGAGAATTTTGGTCAGATACAACTAATTATTTTTTTTCTCACGTTTCGGTTTATTACACCATCATCAATGAAACGATTAATTATAAGGTTTGTTTTAAATTTTGTTACATGTTTGGTGTTATTAGATACCTGTTTTAACGCAACAGGCAATCAACTAACAATAATAATGCAATTAATAGTTTCTCTGGTGATGGTGTAATAAACCGAAACGTTAAAAAAAATTAATTTAGTTATATCAGGCGGAAATTCCCAAACAATTATATAAAATATTATCTGATTTTAACGGTCAAGAAAAGAAAATAATTATATTAGGAATATACCACATGACGAATCAGCAGCGGCCTTCAGAAAGACAAGCATGGATAAAGAAAGTGGATAATAATAATTTCGACAGAACTTGTAAACTCCTCGCAACACACCCCCGCGCCCGATTTTAGACTACTGGCATTGTCCCGCCTTAAAGTAAATTTTCCTATTTTACCCAAAAACCGAGATATTCATGCAAAATATTTACAAGATAACTTTTTTCGCCAAATTGAATCAGGGAATTATAAAATCTGAACGTTAAAAAAAAACCATTGGTATAATAACATTTATCTTTGTCACACATACATACCACAGATGATCAAACCATTCTAATTTTTTTGTTCTTTTATAATGATTTATTTGGAATAGTGACATAACAAATTTGAAACAAACGCCTCTTCCTGTGTTTGCGATATGCCATAAAAACTTAACAGTAAATCAAACTTCAACCCCATATATCCCCAAAACGGTTGGTTTTTGGAACAATGTTCATATAGCAAGTTAGCATTATTTTTCAATGTTCTATTAGATAGATATATAGATATTTATTGGTGCTATATACAAGAAAGTATTTACAAAAGTCAAATCAACAATAAAAATATATAAAAATAACAAAAATGCATAAAAAGATAAGTTAATAAATGAAAACACATAAATAAATAAATATAACAGTTAAGAATAATATAAAATAGTTTCACATAAATCTCTATGCAACACGTCAAGTCGGACAACAAGTATTCATTAAAATTATAGATATAACGACGAACAAGAATAAATAATGATAAATTTCACACAGTTAGCCCAAAAAAAGTTAAAAATTGCCCAGGTTACATCGGATCTCACTTCAGAAAATGACGATGAGTTACCATTGAAAAGAAAAAGATTTAGTAGTAGAAAAATTTAATATAAATGTCAATATCTTACCAGATCATTATTTTTAATAAGTTTATAAGTTTATCACCTCGAAATGTTTTTATTTTTATATTTATTGTACTATTTTCCTTAAACGGATTTTTTAAAAAATGTTGTTTCCTCAAATATTTTTAAAATAAAATAAACTAGACGAGGAAATTGTGTTTAATTACTTTCATTCTTTTAATTAATTACCGTATAGTTCATTTCATGACAAATTTATATTAGTTTCCAAGATGTTTGTAATACAACGTTTAATTTTAGATGTACAGTGTAAGTTATCGTGGTTTTTTGTAAAATGATATCTAGTTAACAATAAGACGTATTTTACATTAATCAAACATTTAGTTGGGCATATTAACTCTAAATAAAACACAAAAAGAAATTTTCATTTAAATACAATCTTTAGGTAGGTATTTCATGCACAACATCCACTATTTCCTTTATTTTGCTCAAACTCGACTTTCGATAAATAATACTAATTCATAAAGTAAAGAAAATGTGTTGACCAAAATTTACAGTAATACATAGGATGCTAAATACAAGTGCAAGTCAACTGCAGTAGACATGTGACTTGCAACATGCAGATGTATAATCAGTTCCTGAAAGATGTTCCTAAATTCAACACATCTTGAATTTTGAAATCAATTTGTGCAATTTCAGCAATCATAAACTCATTATGAGGTTTCATGTTCTGAATGAAGGCTAAAATCTAGCTTGGCTGAAACTGCAGCAGTGTTTGTAGTACTATAGCGCTTTTGATTTTAGGAACGCAGCGTCGTAATCAAAGTATAAATGACGTTATTTAGACATCAGCGGCGATGCAGGAAGATATACATATGACGTCATTTAGTGGTGGTCTTGGACAACAGCAAAGTATAAATGACGTCATTTAGACGCCATTTAAGGTGCAGTAGGAAATGTACGACGTCATTTAGGATCAATATTGGTCAGCATAAGGTACAAATGATGTCATTATGACGACAGTAATGTTAGTTTCTGGTCAGAATCAAGACGTCATTTTGCGTCATCTAGGTGACGTCTTCAGGCTGTGACGCGTTGACGTTAAATTAAGGTACGTCGGACGTGTTCTTACGTCATAATTATGGTCACCTACGTCAGAAATTTGACTAAGAAAGGACGTCAGTATGACGGCCCTATGCTACCTGGGATATATCTATATACAGTGTTTCCCTTAGGATGGATACACCTGCTCAATAACTTTTTTTGTTTTTCAGTGAATTTGATATATTTTTTTCATATATATGAGGCTTATAAATTGATTAAATGAGTAAACTACATTTTAGTCTCAGTAAAAACTAACCTATTACAATTAAAAATAAACGTAAAAAAAATGTAAAAACATCTCTCTAATTATGCTCTACCTTCGAAAAAAATGATTGGACCAAAGGTTTTCTGGGAGATGGTTTAACAAGAAAAGTCGCCAAGAATGACCGGCTAGATCTCTATGATTAATGCCACTGGATTTATTTCCTGAGGTCATTTAGGAACGTTTTCAGAACCGAACTTGAGATTATACAATAATTCAGAATTAGAATTATCCACGAATGTAGGTGGATTACGCATTACCTCTAATAGGCCTAACTAATAAAGATTGATATTTTTGTACTCTTTAAAATAGTGGTAGAGGGTGCCATTAAAAATGTTCAACTTTGGGTAGTTGGAGAATAGAGGCTGGACCTAATTTTCCATTTTCCACAACATCACTCTTATTATTGTTACGATACTATTTTTATTTGAAAAGTGTACAAAAAAATCTAATCCTCAAAAATTGATTTTTTAAGACTCTAATTGCTTGCCTTATAGCGTGTTCATAAATAAATCTAGCGTATTAGTGAGAAAATATACTAAATATGCTTAAAATAATGAAGGGCATACGTTTCTTAATAAAAAAGGATCATCGTTTCATATTGAAAAGACACATTTAAGATTTACCTACTGATAAAAAATTTAAAATATTTTCAGAAATTTGTATACAAAATATACTTAATCAAAAAGAACAATGCCATATGTGAAAGTAAGCTTTTATTTATTCAACAAGTTACTTACCTAACATTTTCACAACGTTTTTAGAATGAACTTGATGTTTTTTGTTCTTCCTATGTACAGAACCATGCACACTTTACCTAGACCTCCTTCACTGCTCGTAGTTTGTCGAATTACAATACCCATTTTAATGTACTGGTATAAAATTATCACCAAAGGGATTATGAAAAATATAACTGTACTGATTTCCGTCAGTGGAATGTTCTCTGGTTGAGATATCATAGCGCAAAATGCTGATTCCTGAAAAATAACCATATTATTACCTATTGGTAGAACTAAACAGAAGTGTGTTAACATACAAAGTAAATTTGTCTAATATACAAAGAAACAAAAAAATGTAAGGCAACAGTATAGGTTATTCAGAAGCTGTTTTTAATGGTGTTAATTCTATTAATGTTCATCTCGGAGCCTCAGGGCTCCATATTAGGACCATTGCTGTATACGGACAGTCCTGAAGAAGTTAATAATTTTATGTAAAAATATGATCAGGTCTCCGTTTTGATGGAAATTTCGAATATAAAAAAAGTGAAAGAATAACTCGTGATGTGAACGAAGAAAATGAGTTTTCTGTGGTGCTGGCAACGGTTGAGAATCCCCATATTTGTCAGAGAGAAGTGAGTTTATTAGTAGGAATAAGTCGTATCGTAAAGACAAATAAGTTTCATGCATATCATATTCAAATGCACTAGGAACTATCTGATGACGATTATCAAATGCGTCTACAGTTTTGTAATTGGGCCAGAAATAAAATGCCAGATGTCACCTCCAGTAATGTTTTATTCACTGATGAGGCAACTTTTCATAAAAATGGATTTATTAGGCACAATTTCCATTATAATCCGCATTTTTCCTAAAACTGCACCTAAGAGATTGAAGAATGTATTAATTCTCAGATTATTTTGGATAAAATAGACGGGAGGAAGAGGAAGAAGAAAATGTAGGAATATATGATGTGCATGAATATTACTATAATTAATAAATTAACCTTGCGCTTGTATTTTGTATAAAACTTTTTTCATAGATTCAAATATTTTTGCTTTTTTGCTCTATTTTTTTAAAGAATGTAATTTAAATAAGTATCTTTGATTTACTTATTTAATCTTTCACTAAATACGCATCGTTGAACAGTGCACTGCAGCATGCTTTCAGCAAAATTATACAAACATGGTAAATAATTAAAATTGGTCACATATTGGACAAAATAACCTAAGAATTTGAATTAAGCGACTCAAAATAATAGAGATCACCAAGATATTCTCAGTAATCTCAACACATTACTGACCCCCAACTGATGCCCAAAAACTATCCTTGACACTCAATTTCTTAATCTTTTCTTTACGCAAAAATGGTTACAAATACAACATTTTTTGTATGGACCATTTGTGTAGATTTTGTTCTTTTTAATTTTTAGTTCTACGATTTTTTGTTTGTTTATATTTTTCGTGTTATTTCCCAAAAAACAATTTTTGGGAGTTTGACGCCATTTTGTTTTATATGCAACCACGGTAGCATTAAGAACTTTTTTTATACTTTTCTGGTATCAAAAATCTACTTCTGTACAAAACTCATAAGGATTATTTCATCCCAGCTTTTGACGTTATTTTTTCTCTGGGGACTGGGTTATATTAGCAAAAGGTATGAATATTATCTTCGTAAAATATTTGGTGGCATTACTTAATTGTACACGTTCAATGATTTCCTCATAGTCAAAGAACCCTAGCTTGCCATTTATCACATACTAAATACATTACTCACGTAACGATTCTATTTTTCGACACACTGTATTTGCAAATGTAGTAAATATTAAATAGCAGTGGCGGTCGGTCCATGGAAGCAAGGGAAGCAGTGCTTCCCCTGGGATTATTAAAAAAATACATAATTAGAACCTAATTATTATTTATCACATATATTAATCATTAAAATTTACTTTTACCCAATTTCAATAGACACGGCCCTGCTTTTCAGCAGCTGAGATAATGTTGCATGATAAAACCGTAACGATGACGCACTCGATTAATCGAGCCAACACGAACTCGCGCGCCTTCGATATATGTAAGCAGAGACAACTGTCTCTGATGTAAGTAACTTCTTGAAATGCATCCCATCCCCACTTCATAATCTTGATATCTGAGCTGTATAGCATCGTAATACGTTTTATTTTATAGATTTTAATCTCGATTTTAATATCGATTTTAATATTATACTTAATATTAATCTTCCTAGTATTATTCTCAGCTTTTGTGCTATATTTGTAAAAACTTTTTTTGGTGTTTCTACACCTGTGGTGCGGCGACAAGTGATTTTTAAAACGTTGAATATTAGTGCGCGTGTAAGCAGATTTAGAATTACTTACATATTAAATTTGGAAGCTGCTCCTAGCACTGTGGAAAATATTATTTGCGATTGTGTGGTGTGCAATTTGTTGAAAAGGGGATTTTCAACATATTCGTTTCAAGATAAACTGGATATTATTAGAAACGGGAAACCAACACCTGATTTAAAACTCTTAAAAACGAAAGTTAAATCATGCTATAGGTACTTTAATATTGAAGTGTACAGTGCTAATCAGTGGTTAAGGGGTTGTGAAAATTTGTGTAAATTGTTTTGTTGGCCATGTGTACTGTTCACAAATGAAAAAGTTGTTTGGAATAAAAATGGCTTTTCAGATTTAAACAGCATTCACAAAGTGACAAAAAGGCATGGTAAGTGTGAAACTCATTTGCGAGCGGTGCTAAAAGAATAAACATTTGGAAAATCACGAATTGAGCATTCATTAGATCAGCAGTTGAAAGAACGTGTTAAAAAGACTTATTGACATTGTTTGTTTTCTCGACGAAAATGAACTTAGTTTTAGAGGTCATACTGAATCTCGGAGCGTTGCTAATAGGGGCAATTTTATCAATTTAGTTGATTTATTAGCAAAATACGATACAATTTTAAGTAACCATCTGGAACACTCCACGATATTTCGCGGTACATCAAATCATATTCAAAATGTTTTGATTCAGTCGATAAGCAATATTGTTTTAGAAAAGATCAAGCAAGAAATAAAAAAGCTCCTTTTTGTTGCAGTTATGTTAGATGAAACAACCGATATTACGAATACTAGTCAGTTGTCAATCGTATTACGCTACATAAATCCAAATGGGAAAGTCCAAGAGCGCTTTTTAGGATTTTTAGACGTAACAACGCCATGAACGGCCGCAGCTTTATATACTATAGTTTGTCAGATAGTCGATGATCGACGGTGTGGTGCTAAACTTATCGCCCAAAGTTATGATGGGGCCGCTGTAATGGCTGGTGAATTGGGGGGCCTGCAGGCCAAAGTAAAAGAGACTTTTCAGAATGCAATATTTGTACATTGTTTTGCGCATCGATTAAATTTAGTTCTAGCTCAATCTGCAGCGTGTCTTAAAGAGTGCAAAGTATTTTTTTTCCAGTATTAGTGGAATGGCTGCCTTTTTTTCAAAATCATCAAAACGGACACGAGAATAAAAACTTTTTCAAGAAATTCAACCAGTGAAGAGCGGCTTTCAAAATTGTCCCTGTTGACAACAGAAAGTGACTTTGTGAAGGAGATGTCCCAAAATTCAAACTTTTACGACGAAGTTATATCCGACATCGCAAAAAAAGGAGAGGCGGATTAAACTACATTGTAAATAGGTAGGTATGTGCATGTTAACTACTTAACTAGCTGGCTCAATTTATAGTTGGCTAGAGAGTGCACGATGGCTAGTGTGACTGAACAAACTCTCTATTTCGCTGCGGGTTCCATCCTCGCCACCGGCGCTGGCAATGTCGGTGGATATGGTTGTGTGTCTGCGTTTTTTTCATAAGTGTAACCCTCGCCCTTGCAGCCTCGGCTTTGGAATCGGGGGTTGTCTAATTTTTTGTGGTTTTTATGTTTTATGTTTATGGAGGAGTGGCGGTCCTACAAGTGTACTTTTTTCTAGATATCATAACTTTGCAGCTTTCGACATTTGTTTTAAAATGAGTATACGGAAGCCACGCCCCTTTTCTTAAAATAATTTTTGCCTCGCTTCGCTCGGGGCCTCGCGCTACCCATCACTCTATATCACAAACTGCTTCCCCTGTATCAAAACTCACCGCACGCCCCTGTTTAATAGACATTTATCAGTTCTAAATACAAACATGTTTACAAATTTTTTTGTGCCGATCTGTTTTTTTGCAGTTGTGCAATAAAGTTGCCCCAAGGAGTTAATGCAGGTGAATGAATATTAACAAACTATCATTATTTTCAAAATAAAGTTCAAATCACAGTTGAAATGAATAGAGTAAGGAAAAACAACGAAGGATTAATAAATAAACGCTATAAACAAATCGAATTATCAGCAACTAAATTTAAGTCTCAACTGAATTTGTGTTGCGTTGTGTATCGTATTGAGATTTTGTTTATTTAATAGCAAATTACGAGTTTAATTTGTATTTTTTTAGTATAAACCTACTTCAACAGCAAGCAATGCCGATGTCTCATATTGCTTTATGTACGTACAACATACAAAAACAATAAAGCGAACATGTTAAAAAATTGTAAATCGTAGATAGATAATTAATTCCTGTTTATTTATAATTATAACGAAACTCATGGTCTTAAAACATGTCAATAATATGACTTCTATATCGACTCATTAAAAAGATTTTTTTTTTTATTTTAAATATATGAAAGAAACTCTACACGTGTTTCGGCTTTTTAGGCCTTTGTCAAGAGTACAGGGAATACTGAACAGTAAAATTTGTGTTCATTGCTTATATATAACCACATCTGGTACCTACTATAAAACTATTGTAAAATATGTTTTTAAAAGTTGAATATTACTTTATTTTTTAAAATCTAAATTATTTTATTTAATATATGGTGGCCGGTAAAAATTTGTTGTTCATTCGTTACATTTTTTCTTATTCTTAACAGCCTTACTTATTATAGAAAAATGTAACGAATAAACAACAAATTTTTACCGGCCACCATATATTAAATAAAATAATTTAGATTTTAAAAAATAAAGTAATATTCAACTTTTAAAAAACATATTTTACAATAGTTTTATAGTAGGTACCAGATGTGGTTATATATAAGCAATGAACACAAATTTTACTATTCAGTATTCCCTGTATTCTTGACAAAGGCCTAAAAAGCCGAAATACGTGTAGAGTTTCTAACAAAATATTTTTGAAACATTAAAAAGCAAATTTCTTTCATATATTTAAAATATTTAATGATGTTTCACAAGGAGCCAACCGCAGAATCAGTTCAGTGTATAAAAAGAAAAAGAAAACAAAAGTATCGAATCTGACGATCTTTCATTCTGCCTGCTATATTTTTTTGGTGTAATTCCCAAGGGTGCTTACTAAGATCAATACTATTTTTTACTAATAATGTATCTCAAGGGGATTGCTACTAGAAAAGATTTATTAAAAAAAATCACAATGGAAGTATCTCGAAAAAGATTAATCGTGTGGAGCTGCTATAGAAACGGCTTTATCTCAATTATAATTTAGATAGACAAAAATTGTTGTAATGGTGAGATAGTTTTGGGTTGGTTGAATTACGAGTAAAAAATTATTTTACCTTTTTTTACACACAAATAGTAAAGTTTTTCTGGGAATGAATGCAGTGTAAAACATCCGCTTTCTTGTTCTAATACCAACTAACATTTCTGCAAACCTTTACTTTAATTTACTTAATCAATCATAAAAAAGGAATGATTTCCTCACAAATCAGGATTCCTTAGTAGGTACCGTTTCAAATTTCTTTCACAGTAATAGAAAAACTAAATGATATACATTGAACACAGGAATTAACACGCGCAATATTTCTACGCACAGAATTTCCGTTCCGCTTGTACAGTACCTTTCTAAAATTTAAACAGTAGTGTTACTTCCTCGCACCTTCTTTATTAAGCCACTGTTCTATACATTAATAATAATATTTAAATGTTTAGGAATACTCTATGATTCCGTTCTCAAAATTATGTCAATAGACTTTTTTAATTATGCAATCTACATACTACTGTCATACCTATGACACACCGGTTGCCTACACGTCATACTGGAATCTGAACCATAATGCGAATGTCTATAAAGGCAACATTTTCGCGGGTTAGACTCAGTGTATAATTTTATTTTATTACTTCCTTATAAGAAATATTTAATAACTTTCAGTTACCACTTACCATGCACAAAGCTTGTAAAATATATGCAATTATAACGCGTTACAGATACTTCTGTTATTAACATACTTAACTAATATTAAAAACGGAAAAAGAGGAGTAAACTCAAAAGTTGAAACACGTCGACCTTGTTTCCAAAGGGGGACATATTTTAATGTTATACTTGTATATTTATCATCATCTCTCTACCCTACACGGCCACCCCCCTCAAAAAAATTCAAATGGCAAGGGGGGGTCGAGTGATACATCTTTTGAATGGTCTTTCAATTCCCTACATAACTGTGTATATTTTTTTTAACTTTTATCGATTCGTTCTTAAGGAAAATAATTTTATTTTTGAAGATTACACACAATCGAAATCGTTTAAAAAATCTTAAATACACGGCACTGGGTATTGGAATTTATAAAAAAGCTACATTTTTTAGCGCTCACAAATCAACACGAGTTTTTTCGACAAAAAACACTTTCCTTGTCCGTTTAGTTTTAGAATAATAAAAGACTCATAAGTATTTGATAGTCCTTGAACATTAATTTGTTCACAACCAATTTTAAATCGAGATACATTTTACCAGAGTGAGTTCTCAAAATGGTTTATACCTTTCAGGAGATAATAGAAATTGTCAGCATTTATTTTAAAAACGATAATTGTGCTAGAGCTATGGAGCGCATATTCAATAGAAATCACCCAGATAGAAGGGTTGGTTCTCAGTATGTTTTACAATTATTGACAAAATTTATGGAAACAAGTTCTGTAGGAAACAAAAATCATGAACCTCAGCGACCGATTAGGAATGAAGCAGTTGAAGTGGCAGTTCTGGGTCATTTGCAGATGGATAATACTCAATCGATCAGGAAAGTAGCTGAGGCTTCCGGTGTATCACGAAGCACTGTTCATCGAATTGTAAAGACCCACACATTTCATCCATATAAATTTAAATTGGTACACGAATTAAACGAAGATGATCCCGATGATCGTCGCTTGAATTCTGTGAGATTTTTAGTGAACACTTAAACGGTAATGCCAATCTACTGTACAATACGTGTTTTTCTGATGAATCGACATTTCAGTTAAATGGGGAGGTAAACAGCCACAATTGTAGGTATTGGAGTGAAACCAATCTACATTTGTTCATGGAAACTCATACCCAAAGGCCTGAGAAGTTAAATGTTTGGGCTGTCATCTTAGGAGATCACATTGTCGGGCCGTTTTTTATTCCTGACAATTTAAATGGCGACAGGTACCTCGACCTATTAGAAAATAACATCGACCCAATGATTACCCAAATCCTCGAAGAAGACGATAATCTTTTAGAGGGAGAACTGTTTTTTCAACAGGATGGGGCACCCCCACATTTTGCTATAGCAGTCCGACAATTTTTGGATAATCGGTTTCCCGAGCGATGGATTGGAAGAAGAGGTCCTGTGGAGTGGCCCGCTAGGTCACCCGATGTAACTCCCTTGGATTTCTTTCTGTGGGAACATTTGAAATTGAAGGTATTTGCAACAAAATCCGCATCTCTGGAAGAGTTACGTGAAAGAATTGTTCGAGAATGCCGTTTATTGACTCCAAATGTGTTCAGAAATGTTCGTACAGAATTTCAAGACAGATTATACTACTATATGGAAGTCGGTGGGGGTCATTTTGAACAGTACATACGATAATTTAAACTGCTTCTTTTATTTTTATTTCCCGAACCTAAAATAACGAAACAATTATTTCTCAGGAACGAATCGATGAAAGTTTTAAAAAATACACAGTTATGTAGAGAATTGAAAGACGTTTCAAAAGATGTATCACTCGACCCCTTTTGCCATTTGAATTTTTTGAGGGGGTGGCCGTGTAGGGTAGAGAGATGATGATAGGTATACAAGTATTACATTAAAATATGTCCCCTTGGAAACAAGGTCGACGTGTCAATTTTCAAAAAATTTGTCTCTCCAAATTTATTCATGGTGCCTACTTTTGGTTGGGACACCCTGTATATTCAAGTCAAGTGGTGGGTTATCGATTTAAAAAGACGTTTTTTGTATATATTTTGAATTATGGGTTTATGGCTTTCTCTACAGGATGATCATACTAATAAAAGTGGATGTAAACTGTTTTCCAAAGGATACCAAAAAACAGAAGAATTTTCTCCCTTTCATATGATTTTATTTTCTTTGTAGAAGTCAAATATGTCACTCATATAACCGGTTTTTATTTTATAGGTATATTGACATACTGATAAAACAGTGAACTAGAAATTATTTTAATTCAAAAAGTCTAAATATATTCCCAATTACCTACCTATAGAATTTTAAATTCCAACAATCCAAACACTCTTAAAATTATTTTATAAAAAAAAAAGATGTTATAAACTATGTTAACACTTGAGGTTAGCCACAAACTAACTGACATATGCAATTTGATTTTCATAGATCGTAATTCCTATTGGTGGATTCTAAATTCCTTTTTTAATATTATTTTATCAAATCAATAATAGAATTTTTCAAATGTATTGAACATTGTACATCATCAAATATGTTCTGTGTATGTAAATTAGTTACCAAAAGATTTCCTCCAAGGGAGAAATGAAATAAAATTCAAAACTCTGTTTAACCCTCGAAAATGTCGCCTTTATAACCAATGCATTTAGGGCCAAGTTCCAGTATTATGTGTAGGTAAACAATGGCGATGTGGTATGACAGTAGTATGTAGGTTACAAATTATGTGACGTCACAACTAATAGAGTTCGTTCTTATCGCATTGCATAACTTAAAATTAGTGATTTGTATAAGGAACATTTCATAAAAGTAAATCTTCAAACTATATCTTAAACAAAACAATAAAAAATTTTAAATTGTGACTTTTATTATGTTTTATGCCTTTTTCAAAATATTTCGAAAACGGTAAAAGTTCGCAAAAGTAAGAAAAGTGAAATGCTAGAACTGATGATTTTGAGTATTTTTCTGTCCTGTTTAGTTTCCGAGATAAAACTAATAACAAAAGATTTAGGGATCACCGCCGTTTTTCCAAAACATCTCAAAGGAGTTACGGCAAACACGACACGAAATAAAATTATAAAATTGACAATTTCAAACGTTTGTTGTTAAAAAGAAGTTTCCTCTATCTCTTTTACATTCCAAAATACAGCCATTAACAGGAAATTTTGAATATGGCTGCCATTTTCCAAGACGACGGCCAAACGCCACAAAGAAAAAGAGACTGCTTGGCTAAATACCGTTAAAAGGGCTTTAATTTTCGATTTCAGAATGAAAAAAAGTTTCCCTGAAATTATACATGGACCTCCACTTTCTCACCTGTAGCAAAGACACATCTCAATTGAAATAATAATGAAAAACCATTTTTGGATCATCGAGGGGCTGTAATTTCTTTAGGAATATGATAAATCCATCTAGAACAACGGAAGTGCGGCTTTCTCTTCCCTTTGATTTCATTCCGCAGTAAATTTGACATTTTACCTGACAGATAGATTTTATTACCGATGCAGATCTAGAGAACATCTGAGATTTTCTCCAGTTTTACATGGTTGAGAATTTTTAGTAGTAATTTAGTGCTTATCGCTAATTTCTGTATTATTTTTAGCATGTTTCTTTTGATTCGTCTTTCGATACTTGAAGCTTGTTTAGTAGATTCCTATCAGTAAAATAGGTAAACGTTATGGAAGATAAATATATTTTATATTCACATTCATTAAACGAAAACTTAGTTGTAAAAGATTTTTTTCATGTATTAATAATGAACGGGTAAGTTGTAAGGAATTTTGTACTTTAATGATATAAATTATATTTTATGATACTGCTAATTATAAATAGAGATGTAGCATTACAAGTATTTCTGCAATTACAAGTATGTATATCCTAGGTTATATTAAATTAGTGCAGGCAATTCTGTGAACCTTCTGTTTGTGTACTTTACATTGTTAAACAAATATCTTCACTAATTAATAAATAATTCTAAGCATAAAAGTTGACATTCGCTATAGAAAGCCTTTCATATTTGAACAAATGGACAGCTTAAAATATTTAATTATTAAGTCAAAGTTGTAATATAAAAGACATATTCACCAATATACAGGATGTTTCAAAAATGCACCGAATAAATTCAGGAACACATTCCTTACGTAGGGCGACGTACCGCGTCGCGACGCCTAAAATATGTTTTTTCTTATCAACATCATATTTTGAGTAGTGGTGAGAGGTATGTGAAACTTCTCATATGGTCCAAATGCTACTATCTGACCGACATCATAGATGTCTCTGTGGCGGATAGCGACTTGCGAAGCAAGTACCGAGAGTGACGACCTCTAGCCCAGGTGGACTAAACTACTGTTATTAAATATGATTTGAACGAAACAACTACTCAGCGGGCAAATTACCCGACCTGCATTGGATTATACTTTCAATTCATGATAGATCGGTAGCCAATATCATTTGTCAATTCCCTAACCAGACATAGACGGTTTTGAACTTATTAGTTCTCCTCAGTATGCCATAGGTTATGGAACAGACAAATGATAGTGGTCAACCTGCTAGTCATATACTGACTAAGGTAAATTGAGTAGTGGTGAGAGGTATGTGAAACTTCTCATATGGTTCAAATGAAAGTATAATCCAATGCAGGTCGGGGTATTTGCCCGCTGAGCAGTTGTTTCGTTCAAATCATATTTAATAACAGTAGTTTAGTCCACCTGGGCTAGAGGTCGCCGCTCTTGGTACTTGCTTCGCAAGTCGCTATCCGCCACAGATACATCTATGATGTCGGTCGGATAGTGGCATTTGGACCATATGAGAAGTTTCACATACCTCTCACCACCACTCAATTTACCTTAGTAAGTATATGAGTAGCAGGTTGGCCACTATCATTTATCTATTCCATAACTTATGGCATACTGAGGAGAACTAATAAGTTCAAAACCGGTCTATGTCTGGCTAGGAATTGACAAATGATATTGGCTACCGATCTATCATGATTTGAAGGTATAATCCAATACAGGTCGGGGTATTTGCCCGCTGAGTAGTTGTTTCGTTCAAATCATATTTAATAATCCTATTTTGAGTATGGCACTGCAAATATTATTTTTTCTTAGTCTAAAAGTTAAATACAACTTTTTTTATATTTTGAACCGTTTTGAAGACATATGCAAGAATATCACAAATCAAATCTCTTATGTTAGAATGGCTTCAGAGCTACGACAGAAGCCATCGTAGAGGAAAACTACATAGAAATGCAGATGCACTATCTTGACCCCTATATACATATAAGCTGGGTTATTTAATAGTACAAAGGATTTTTTTTTGATCCTAAGTTATTTTTCATATCAAAATGACTACTTCATCTGCTTATAAAAGCCTTGGACTTATGCCTTGGACTTATCATACGCAGTTCAAAGGGGTTTGGTAGCTTAGAGTGCTTTATATTTCACTTGTTAGATCACGGTTGGAATATGCATCAATAGTGTGGAAGCTCATTTATAATATACATATTTGGTCGTTAGAAGTACAACAACGATTTGTGAAATCAGCAGTATACTTTGATTGTGTGAATATCAGGAAAAAGACATTCAAAACAATATTTTATTTACACGTCTTAATCTCTCCGAGCTTGCAAAATATAGAACGGCACAATTTATAATTTTTTTGTATAAGGTGGTTAATAATTTAGTGGACTGTATATGGATATTAAACTAAATTAATTTTAAAGCACCAAGAATATCATCACGTCACAACTACATTTTTAAATTCTTTTCAGCTAAAAGCAATATTATGATAGCATCCCCTCTATATTTAATAATCTCAAATTATTGCAACGTGGAAGAAAATACTGATATTTTTTCTTGTACTTTTAACAAAACCAAAAAAGTTGTACTTTATGAGTGCATATCAACATTTTAATTTATACAGTGCAGTGTAGTTAATTCACATAATTTTTATTATTATTGTATATTGTTATTATTGATTAGCAATATTTTAATTCGCATATGGAAACATATTGTTAGTTATATTAGTTCCAATAAGTGTAGTTAGTAAAGGAATACGAATTGGGGTTGTCACTGCTATATGCGTTCTAAAGCAAATGCCGCTCCATTATTAGAAGCCTCAACTTGCATATCTTTAATGATTACGCTTATTGGAACTAGTGTGGTATTTTCTTTAATGTTAGAGTAAAGTGATTTTGTGATCTAAATCCGTATTTAATCAATATTAGCATATGTGGTTTTGCCAGCTAAAAGAAAGCTATTTTGCGAATCGTTTGATTCTTAATTGTCAAATATGTTGTTCTTTCACTGGAAACGGTGATATAACAGGCTGCAATTCTTCACCATTGATATTGTATTAAAGGTTTATTGTTTCCCTCGTAATATTTATAATTTTACTCCAACTGTTGCTAGATTCTATATCTTGCTTTTTGTTATTTAAATTTATTTAAGTGTTACTGTATCCTCTAATTGGGTTCTGCCTGTAGGATATGGATATGAAAACAAATAAATAAATAAATAAATGGAACAACGATTAATATCCAAAGTGCAATAAACTAATCTCATAAAACAGGTATTTTTTTTTGGATATGGTACAGTTACTTATGCATGACGAAATATTGTTAGCAAATAAGATATCCTTCAAAAAAAACTATACAAATTAAGGCTGGGTATCGAATACAAATAATTCGAATAATCGATTATTTGAATATTTAAATTTGAATTAATTCTAATTTAAATATTCGATTCAAATAAGCGATTATACTCAAATATCCGATTATAGTCAAATAATCGAATGTATTTGAATATTCGAATAATCAAATATGTTCAAGTTTTCAAACAGGTATGTATCTAAAGTAGGTACGTGGTTGGTACTAGGTAGGTACATCCTCAGAAAGAACTTTTTCTAAGACAGGTAACACTATCACCACCAAGCGTCCCTGCCTTAAATTAAGTAACGTGAAAAAAAATTATTTTCTGAGCAGTAAGTACCTAATCCAACCTCTGATTTTGAATCGCTTTTTTGAACTCATTCTTGTTTATAAAATAATATATATTGCTGTGCTTTATACCAGTAGTAGTTGTAGTTTGTTATGTAGTTCACATATTAATTATTAAATCATTTTCTGTGATCAATTGCCAAGTTATATTTGATTTTTTTTGTTTTTCAAACACCGCATTAATTTTTAACCACTAATTTAAAAAAAAATGACTAAAAATTAAAAACTCTAATATGTACATACCAAAATATTCATACCCATACATACCTATTTGAAGAACCGAATCAATTTAATAATAAAAATACATTAATTTTCGAAAATTCGGATTATTCGAATAGTTAGAATATTCGAATAGTACGCATAGTTCGAATATTCGAAAAGTACGCATAGTTCGAATATTCGAATAGTACGAATATCGGTTCATTTGAATAATCGAATAGTTCGATTATTCGATTAAATCAAATATTCGAATAAATCAAAAATCCGGAAATTCGAATACTGTTTTGAATGCCAAAATCTGGAAAATTCCCAATATTAATAAAAATGTAAATAGGAAGATCTGTACAATGTATATATTTTTAGTGTATTTAATACTGACGTATTCTTAAGTTTGTTATAAACATACTTTATATAAAGTAAAAAAAAACTATCAACACAAAGCGTTCTGGAATCCCGAACTCAGATTTCTGTTATTTACAAAGCTTGAACGACAGCCCTGAAGCTAAGGCTTTACCATGGTCGAATCATTGCTTAAAATAAATTATTTTTGAGTTATAAGCCAGTTACAAATATGGAATGGGTTAAATAATATTAAATGAATCCTAAATGAAGTTTAAAAGTTTGAATTTATATGAATGTATAATGAATTAGTTATATTTATGTTCATCTGTTCGATATTGGTAGTAACTTTCTAAATCACGTTTTGCCCTATTGCCTTTGGACACGCTTTCCGTCAAATAAATGTGTATTCATAACAGAATGGAAATGGTGAATTTTAAACTGATTATCTTCGATTATTTTTTAATTAATTTTCTGTATAGATGAACCATCCATTAAGATGAGAGTAAATGTCGATTTCCATAAAATGCATTTTCATGTCGGTATGTTAACATTTCATCTCTTCATTTCGATAAATACAGAAAGCGGAAGGGGCGAGTAAGGTTTCATTGACACTCGGTATATGCAGTGCGTCCATAACTTATATAAATAATTCTAAGGATAATCCATCAAACTATGGCCCAATTGTCATTTTCCCATTTTTTGCCAAAATTTTGGATATAATATTATAGGATCAAATTACTAATTATTTTAAACAAAATAGTTTATTTAACCCACATCTATATGGTTTTAGGGTCTACAACAGTCTACAACTCTAGTTATTAATTCTTGAATTAAGCTCATCAATCTAGGCTTTGAAGGTTTGTTCACGTTTTCACAATTTTTGGATCTAACAATAGCTTTTGACTGTGTATCATATGACATTTTAATTAATAAATTAAATTTTTACGGTAATAGTAATAATAGCTCCGACTTGCTTATTCTTATTTAACAGATCGTTATCAATTCATTTCTTCTCAAAGTACAAAATCAAATCTCCTTCATATAAAATATGGAGTTCCTCAAGGATCAGTGTTAGGTCCGACACTTTTTTTTAATCTATATAAATGACTTACCAGGTATTACCCTGGATACTAACTCTGTACTATTTACCGATGTGTTACTGTTGTAACAAAATCTTTTAAATATATAAAAGGCTTAATTCCTGAAATAAATAAACGCAGAACTCTGTTCAAAATTTGTTCATTGCTAATCAATTGTCTCAAAACAAAACTAAAACTGAGAACTTGGTTTTTACTTTAAGAAATATTGATGGTAATAACGTAAACCTTAAAAATGAAGTAAAATTTCTAGAAGTATACCTTGACAAAAAGTTATCTTGGGAACCCCATACAACTTACATGAGATGAAATCCGTGTGCTAAGCAAGTTACATGTAATACTGGCGTAGTTTTCCACGAAACACCAAAACACTATATACTGCACTCGACACGCGTTTCGCCAATCAAGTTGGCATAATCTGGAAATGATTAAAACAGTTTTAATCACCTCCAGATGATGCCAACTTGGTTGGCGAAAAGCGCGTCGAGTGCAGTATAGGGAGTTTTGGTGTTCCATGGAAAACTACGTCAGCGTTTTATTTCGAGAAATACAACTTCATTTTCTGTATAGTAATCTTCATAGATATAACACTTGTTTATAAATTTTACGATTAGTAAGGATTAAAAGTGCGAAGCCGTTTTGATATTTACAGGCTGGCAGTTTTTGACAGCCGGTTGAATGTTGGCGAGACTAATATTTAATAAGGTGTAATCTTATCTAGTTTGATACCTTAATGATCATACGCGTATAAACAAATATTATATTTACTTGAAATGCATTATCCAAAAGAAAGATAAATAGAATGTTATCATCAGTGGGAACAGCTGAATCGATGTGTGAGCAAAACTGCAGAAAAGTTCATTAGGATGTTTGAACAACGACAATAATGACAACATATACAATTGCCGCTTCAATTAAGTGAAATTGATCTTACTGTAACAGAATTAAAGTATTATAAGTTTTGCAAACAATCTTACATCAGATTATATTCCCAATGATAATAAGAATAATAGCACTACTGAAATACTTCACATGAAAAGCTTCGCGACATGCTATGGGATTATATGAATAAGGAATCATAAGAAATACAACGTTGAATTAGCGTCTTTAATCCGATTAAGGTACCTAAAACATCTGTTAGAAAATAATCCAGAGCGTCAAAGGGAGATAATTATTGTAAACAATAAAAAAATTGAAGAAGGTATTTAGGAACCAACTACTATAATGTATTTGCTTGTGTGGCTATCGTATTGAGGTGGTCTATCCAATAATAATGCCAAGAACAAAAAACTGTGCAGGAATCATTTAAAACGGGACAGTTATAAATATCATAGGATACCGCCAATCTATGTAAAAGCTTGTTTGAGTTCTTTAATGTTATCCTCGATCGAAATAGTTAATAAAATAACTATTTTACATTATTATATTTCATTTCATTCTATATTTTAAACTTTTACTAAGAAGAGGATACCTAATTTGTTTTAAAATAAGTATCTACATAAAATGTAATAGACTACGGACTAGGGCAGGGACTTTAATGAAAAAAATTCAATTTCACTAAACGTATTTTAAGAACAAAAAAAGTTAAAAGTAGATTTCAGACGGAAAAAATAAAAGAGTATTATAATCGGATAACCCAGATATTAAAGATTTAATCAAGAATAGAAGTGATCACAACAAATATCTGCTCAAATAACAATCCAAAATAAAACTATACCATAGTTTCTCCAAAGTGGAATATTTTATGCCCTCACATTATATGTAATTAATTATTCATTATAACCAAGATACATGAAAAGCAATTAACATTATTTTCAATATATTTTAAGTTACAAGTTATACAGGGTGTCCCACAATTAAGTAACTTCCTTTAAATGGGTGGCAGAACTAGAAAAAAAATAAGAGTTGAGTTTTGTATATAAAGATTTCCCTTACATTAATTCCTATGGGAGGTACAAACCCTTAGATGGGGTAAGTCATCATCATCATCACCATTGATGCTACAGCCCTACAAAGGTCCCGACCTTCTCAGGCATCCTCCGCCATTCCTTCCGATTTTGTGTTTTTGTCTTCCAGTTGGGGGCACCGATGGTCCTGATATTACACTATCGATAAATCTTAGCTTCGGTCTACCTCTCTTCCTATTTCCTACAGGTTCATTGCTAAACACTTTTTTAATGGGGTTTATTTCACTGGCCCGGGCGACATGTCCTGCCCAGCGCAGTCGGTTCAATTTAGCAACCGTGACAATATCTCTTCCGTTCGTTTTGTCTTTATACAGATTATATAACTCGAAGTCTCCATAACCCATTTTCGCATACTGCCCCAAAGATTTTTCGCAGCACTTTTCCTTCGAAACAGAGTAGGGAAGTTTCGTTGGCATTTGTGATGGTCCACGTCTCTGATCCATATAGCAGTACAGGGATTACTAAGGTCTTGTATATTCTCAACTTTGTTGTTTGCGACGGTCGTTTATTGGAGAAACACCTGGATAGATAGTATGCGCCGTTACTATGCACCGTTTAATTTTCGCCGAGATGTTGTTATTTGGATCGACTTGAGTAGCTAAATAAATGAATTTCCTGGCAGCTTTAAAGTTGTGCCTGCCAGTTACCAAGTTTTATCCTGCGTTACCAGCTCTTGTGTACAAAGTTGTTGGCATGTATTCATCTTGTCCTCGTTTCGTGTAGTCCCATGGTCTCAGCTGCCCTTGCTAAGTCTGAGAAGGTTTCTTCAGACTTTCTTCCCGCTCTTGTTATTATGTCGACATCGTCTTAAATTCGGATCGTTTATTAATTTTATAATGATACATATTTTGTCAAATTCTTATCCAATTATCATGATTTGTTGGGGTAGTTACAAAGGGGGTGAGGTTGAATTTTCTCTATAATTTTTTTCTTATTTTTTTTTAACATTTAAAACGAAAAAGACACCAGTGTTAAAAAAACTACATAAAAAGATGCTCTTACTTTTCGATAGGAGTCATCATTGTTTTGGAATTTTTGTAATTTAATATTGCAATACAGGATAGGTATACAACAATGGATGATAGGTAACTACATACCTCTACAAAGATAATTCCACAATATTTTCACTATTGCTTTGTAGTGCAATTTAAAATATCGCTTTACGAAATGAAACATGTAATTTATGTACAAAAAATATTTTCTTTATTTACGCATTTATGGTTTACAAATTAAAAAGATGATAACAATAATAATTTGTCAAAATATGTGAAACTAGACTAATTAATTAATAAAACTTTAGTTCTTAAACCTATAACGTTTCGATATTATTAGCTGATAACGCCATATCCCTTGGCAGATGCTTATAAATAACCAATTTCTTCTTTTATTCTTGATCATCTTCTGAACTAAGATACAAATTTAAAATAATATTAATTAAAATATTTATAGGCCAACATTTAGTTTAAAAAAAACACCGGACTCTACCTAGACACCCAGGGATTTTTGGGGTCTCTAATTCCGATGCCGAGATCGGTTAAGCTCTATCACGTCAGGTTCAAGGTCATTTGAAGGTCGAACTAGGAAAAGGTGGTTGAAAAATGTGAAAAACTTCGTACATAGGTTTTTGGGGACTCTGAGTCCGAATCCGGGGTTCGCTTACCCTTAAAAGGCATTCAGAGCTCATTTCAAGGTCATTCTGAGGTCATTTCAAAGTTAATTTGAGAAAAACAGAGAAGAAGCTGTCAAGAAATCTGAAAAAATTCATACATAGGTTTTTGGGGTCACTGAGTCCGAATCCGATGCCGGTTGATCTCTATCACCTCATTTTCAAGTTCGTTTGAAGGTTAAAGAATGAGAATAGGAGGTGAAAGAAATTGGAAAAAAATGTATACTAATGCTCACCTACCTACTTATTGTCTGTTTATCTGTCTGCTTTTTTACCTGCACACCTGTTTATTTGCTTGTTAGTCTGTATTTATCGTCCGCCTGCATTTTTTCTCTGTCCGCCATCTATCGAATACTCAAGGTACTCTCTACTTTCATGTTCGCTCTGCTTCTGGTGGAAAGTCGCAGTCAACGCGGAGAAAAGCCAGACGATTCTCTTCAGGAAAGGACGCAAGGAAACCCCCACAGGACACGTCTCCATGTTCGGCGAGGACATCCAATGGCACGATTCCGTCAAGTACCTTGGCGTAATCATGGATAAAGGCCTGACATGGAGACAGAACACCGAAGCCATCGTGATAAAGGCCAAACGGACGAGAGCTCTCATCTACCCGATGGTAGGGAACCAGAGCAGGCTCAGTCTGAGGAACAAGCTTCTGCTAGTCAAAGCACTCATCAGACCACAGCTGACCTACGCCTCCGTAGCATGGGGATACCAAGCGAAGACCTATCTGAAGAAGATCCAAGCCGTGGAAAACGTGGCCATCAGGACAGCGGTGGGCGCACCATGGTACGTTAGAAACGCTGACATCTTCAGGGACCTGGAGTACACACCAGTCACCGAAATCATCCGGGATAGAGCGAAGAAACTGTACACCTTAGCTGAGGAGCACAGGAACCCGCTGATTAGGGAGGCCACGTCCTATGATCCGGCCGACGCACCGAGGCACAAGAGGCCGAAGGTACAGTTACTGGATAACGGGTAAGTATAACTAATCCTTTCTTTACAGATGGACCAAACCCACTGAAAAGACATGACACGACCAACCACCCTCCCACAAACCTTGCGGGCGCCGGTTAGTAAACCGACCAGTGCCCGTTGTCCCCTGGCTCCGTGAAGGACGAAAGTGCTAAGAAAGCACTTAGGCCTTCACCTCCTAGAGTTACACAGTTCATCCTCACCTTGTCCGATGATCCAGATGACAATGTGTCAATTGCCACTTTGTGTACTGGCAGTCAATCCCAAGTCACAGAATATCCACACAGTCCCTGACAGACAGATGACTACCCCCGGGGGTGACAAGCTGGCGAAGAAAGAAGACGAAGACAGAAGAGCGCCAGAAGAGGCCCTAGCCAGCAGGGTTCATCAGCCAGGACCCAGGGAGGTTGACCGAAATCTTCGGCACCGCTCACATTTGTGAGTGGGGCCGTTCGTAAAGTAAGTTAACCCGCCCTGCACGAGGCCGGTCCAGGTCTACAGCGATGACTAGGGTAAAAAGGCAATAGTCCTGCCTGGCCCTAGCATCCGAGACCGTCATCATGCCAAATGGATATCGGCGCGCTCTGCTTCTGCAACTATATCTAAAGGCCATTCTTTGCATTCCACAGGATTTATGTGGTGAATATAAGCTCGTCAACTTTCACAGAAAAAAATTGAGTTAAATATATTTGCACTGAGATAGTCGAAGAATCTTCACGAGCAGCAAAAGCTGGCGGACGAATGCAGGCTAAAATCAAAGTCGGTCGTGTATTGTAACTTGAAGGTGCGGATCTGATAAAAAGGTCATCTAAACAACTGATATTTGGCCTTAGAATTCCGAAAAACCTTCAGATTTTTCAAGTGTATCAATTCATCCTCATAATGACCTTAAAATGGCATCTGAGCGACTTTAATGGACTATCTCCGGATTCAGACTCAGCGACCCCAAAAACCTATGTATGCATTATTTCAGATTTCTTGACAGCTTCTCCTCTGTTATTCTCAAATTAACCTTGAAATGACTTCAGTATGCCTTCTAAGGGCAACGAAACACCAGATTCAGACTCAGCGACCCCAAAAACCTATGTATGAACTTTTTCAGATTTTTTCAACCACCTTTTCTTAGTTTGACCTTCAATTGACCTTGAACCTGACATGATAGAGCTTAGCCGACCTCGGTATCGGAATTAGCGACCACAAAAACTCCTGGGTACCTAGGTAGAGTCAGTTGTGCTTTTTTTCAAATTAAATGTTGGCCTGTGATTGTAAATAAGAAAAATATTTTTTCCGTAAATTACATGCTTTATTGCGTAAAGCGATGTTTTAAATTGCTCTACAAAACAAGTTGAAACTATTGTGTAATTATTTTTGTAGAGTATGTAGTTACCTATCTATTATTGTACCTATCCTGTATTGAAATATTAAAATACAAATAACTCCAAAACGAAGGCTCCAATCGAAATGGTAAAAGCACCCTTTCTATGTAGTTTTTAACACTGGTGCCTTTTTCTATTTTAAATGTAAAAAAAATAAGACAAAAAAATTCTGGCGAAAATGCACCCTTACCCTCTCTGTAACTATCACAACAAATCATGATATTTGGATAAAAGTTTGACAAAATATGTAACATTCTGGAATTAATGATACAAATTTAATTTTTGCAACTTGAGACGTTTCAAAATTATTGACAAATAACTATGTTGTACTTACCCTCTTTAAGGAGTTCTAACTTCCTTAGGAACTGATTTAAGACAAATGTTTATATACAAAACTAATTTTTTCTAGTCCTATCACCCTGCTGAAAGAAGGTACTTAATTATGGGACCCCCGTATATCACTAAAACAATTATTTGCGTAAAATAAACGTATTAGATTTAAATAGAATTGCAAATCAGAGTAATTAAAATTTTAATCAATAATTTATCTGGTTCGAACACATTTACTTTCCACTTTGCAATTTGTTTTAAATTTTTAATGGAATATCAATAAATCACGTCTAAGCATCAGTAATTTTTTCACTCAACTGTATTGATACGATGTAAACACGCCTGTCAACAATCATATTTGATGAGATTTTTATAGAAATAAATGGCCTGTAACATTCAACGTCACAAGCGTTTTAATGTAGAAGAAAGAAGAGCCATGTATTCTGCTTTAAGTAAAAGAAAAATACAAAAAAATTAAAAATCAAATTCAGTACCTAGTCTAAAATATGATTATTTAATCATTATTAGAGAAAAATGATACATTTCATATTTCGATGGGATTCGCCGTTTTCGCGAAAATCAACTTCAAAAGTCTGATTGAGTCGCAGGCTTCTGCTAAAATAAATGTTATTAAGTATAGTAAATTTCATCATTTAAACTAGTATCTGTCAAAGTGAATATAGTAGCAAAAATCAACTTAATGTTTAAACATTTAAAAATAAAAAGGAAACCAATTTCACATTTAACGAACATGCAGATGTACTTCTAATATTGGCCAACTACCATACTTAATAATGTTAATTATACTAGAAGAAGCCTGCAATGCAATCAGACATTTGAAGTTGAGTTTCGCGAAAGCGGTGAATTCTATCGAAATATGAAAGGTATATAATTTATCTGTAGAAATGATTGGAAAACATATTTTAAAGTAATATTTTTAATAGAGCTAACGAATTTAAAAATATAAGATATTCTTTATTTATCCATAGATAGATAGTATGTACTTAAAAAAAATAGATATAAAAATAATAGTTACAAACTGGTACTATTTACATAATACAGACATATAATATATAGAAGAAAAAAACACAAACCTCAAGCAACATCAATTTGGATGATATGCATTATCTTTTATAAAACATAAAAGTTGATTCTTAAATTGGTTAACGGTATTACTCGTCTTAATTACATGAGGAAGAAGATTGAATTTTACAACTACTTTGTGGAACAGACTTCTCATTGTACTACTCCTAGAAGTTCTTTTAACATAATAGTTATTTGCACTAGCCATTCGTGTGTTACACATGTGTACGTTGTAACAGGCAACAATTGTCGTGTGAGATATTCCGGTAAAATGTTATTAATAATTTTGAAAATAAATGTCATAGTTTGGAAGAAGAGGAACTGTTTAATGTTAAGCCATTTTAATGTATTGGGCATTAGCTGACTGCTAGTGAACCGGTTGTATCTTAGTATTATTCGCATTGTCTTATTTTGGACAACCTGGAGTCTACTAAAATTTGTAAAACTTGTATACAACACAAAACAGCAATAGAGAAAATGAGGTAGTATTAAGGTATTATACACAGTTACTTTAGTAGTAGTTGATATAAATGGAGCCACTCTGCTAAAAAATCCGATCTTTTTGCCGATTTTCTTTGATATATATTCTATATGTTTGTTAAATTTCAGTTCACGATCAATTATTAGGCCTAGATACTTTATTTCCTGATCAATTTCAACTTTTTTATTATTTAACTCGATACAAAGATTTGGACTAGCAAACTGTTTATATAGATAATTATTACCCACGAACATAAATTTGGATTTCAATTCATTTACTTTTAGTCTATTGATCTTAAATTTTTCTGTCAATAATTTTAGTTCTAAATTAACAGTACTTACCATTTCCTCAAAATTTGTACTCTCATAGTAAATAAGAGTGTCATCAGCAAAAAGATTAATTTTACATTTTTGTAACACATTGCCAAGGTCATTAATATAAAGAATAAATAATAATGGACCGAGTACACTGCCTTGAGGAACCCCAATGTTGTTTAACTTGGCTTCTGATAAATTTCCATTCATTTTTGTTACTTGATACCTATTTGTTATATAACTTGTAATCCAGTCTATAATGGTGTTCTCAAATTCATATCTCTTTAGTTTTAATAGTAGCATATTACGGTCAATTGTTTCATAAGCACGCTTAAGATCAATGAATGCTGCGCAAATACCAACTCCTGCTCTGTCCAACAATTGCTTCCAGTCTGAAATTACTAATTGCAAAGCCGTTTCACATGAATGTTTACCACGAAATCCTGATTGATAGGTGCATAGAATATTATTTGAATTTATGTACTTGATTACCTGATTATAAACTATTAATTCTAAGATTTTTTTCACAAAAAGGCAACATATTTACTGGTTTTAACTGTTCGGCCAGATTCGTGTTGATATATTTATTGATACATTCAACCCAAGTTCCATGTGTACCACCCCTGATCATTTACTTGAAAAGTAAATGTAAGACATCGTTAAGATCTTAAACAAAAAGTAAAATCTAAATTTTGGTATATACATCTGTCATGGTTTCTGAGTTACAGCACAAATAATGTTTATTTCCACCATCTTTGAAATGGTGTAACTCTTTTAATATGTATTATGGACCAAATATTTATAAGAGTTTTCGTTTTATGTTGAGCCCATCTACGTGTCATTTTCTAACAAAAGAGTTCAGCTTTTTTATACAGTATTCTCTTACTACTGTTCCAATGACCAAAAATAAGGCTTTAAAAAATATTAAATTTCTAATTGCCACTTGATATCAGGAAAGGACTGGTCTCATTTGGCCCCATAGGCAATAGTTGTAAATTGGCCCCTACGGCCTACCCCCTTCTCTAAAAAAAGATCAATCGTATTCAGGATATAAAGATATACATAAAATAAACACGATAAAAACTAATGTTTTTTTTTATTGTTTATTACTAGATAAATGATAAATTCGAACATAAAAGTAAATATCGAAAGGAACAATAATTCAAAAATAAAAAATAGTTGGATTTGTACAGTGTAAGTACAGGGTACAAAAAATATAACATAAATAATGTATCTTAGAGCTAAAGCAACACGTTATTTTCTTAACCTATAACTTCATCTCAATCATTATTTGATATTTTTCAAATTTTAATAATAACGTAATTATAAACTTACTTAATTATTAATTATTAAGTAATTATCTATAAGTACTTACTTGTAGCATTTTTGCAAGAACGGGGATTAAACAGTATTCTATTGCCTCAAAACAGGGAGTAAGAGAACCGTTTATTTCCTTGGGATTTAAAGTCGTCATGGAAACCAATGAACAGTACCAACATAATATAACATCAATATTTTTATTATGTCAAACTTTCAATGGTAGAAAGAACAAAAAAATAAGAATCAAATATGAACCATAAAATATAATTTGATTCAAATTAAAATTATTCTTCATACGGTAATTTTCACAGTTCGTAATATTTGTCAATTTTCAGTAATATTTAGCAATACAAATGTCAAACAGAAATCAATAAATAATAATGTCAAACACACAATTAAGTGCAAGGATACCTAACACTGACGTAGTTTTCTACGAAACATTAAAACACCATACTGCACTCATCTGAAGGTGATTGAAACTGTTTTAAGCATCTCCAGATGATGCCAACTTGGATGACGAGTATATGGTGTTAAAACAATTTTAATTATCTTCATTAAAACAGTTTTAATCAGCTCCAGGTGATGTCAACTTGGTTGGCGAATTGCGCGTCGAGTGCAGTATGTGGTGTCTTGGTATTTCGTGGAAAACTACGTCAGTGTTATCTTCACATCAAAGGTTCCAACCCACCTAAAAAGCTTTGTGGCCAATTACTATTCTTTAGTTTTTACATTTCATATTTTTGCAATAAAAGTTGTGCCCAAGAAAATGTATGTACCTCAGGAGTAAAGTGTATTTTAGTCCCTGGCATGAATGCCGGTACTAAAACACTCATTTCCTGTTAATATACACAATCATCTAACACACCACTCACTAAGAGGAGAGAGAGACGAGCCGAATCCCCATGATACCATACACATCAGCGGGTCAAAAGTAACCAATAGTTATTGCATCGATAAAAAATTGCATAAAGCATAGTGTAACATCTGGGGTGGCTGGGTCTAATTTACTTACATAATTGAGAAGCGTGCGACTAGTAATCTCGCTAATATGGGATGAATGGCGCTACTAGTACCGATTTTACATCTTTCAGCTTCTTACGAACTGCTGGCTACACTAGTAAGGAGTAAACTACTTGTACTAGCTGGCGCCTGGATGCCAGATAAATATTTTTGACTGTTAATGGAAAATAATTTCCTAAAAAGAGAAGTGTAAAAGACATTGTTTCAGTTTGCAGTTTAGTCCCTAGAAGTGTTTGGCCCCGTCGGCAATTGCCGACCTGCCGACTAGACCAGTCCGACCCTGCATGATATTAATGTATATAAAAGTGGTAATTTTTCTTTAATAGTACAATATCTGCACTCACTCTTCTTCTATGAGGAATATATATTATAGATAGATATTATTTAAAAAATAAGTCGAATTACAACAATACCAAAATAATAAAATTACCTTTAATATGATGAAAAATATATAGATTATTTATTATGACTTATCAAGTACATCAAGTATTTGAAAGCCGATCAGCTTTTTAGCGCCCTCAAGTAATATTTATATGCAAAACATGACAGGTCTATGCAAGCCATATCCAAAATTCAAATAAAAATGGTCTGTGTATTAATTTTGACATATTGTAGCGCCGCCGTTAGAAATCATGTTTCACTACTTTTGAGGTTCTTATTTTGTTTCACAGAGTGTAGAGTGAATTTTGGGAGACGCTGTATATACAAATCCTATTTATTTTTGGGTCTTACACTAGATCTATAAATAAAACTGACAAGGAAACGGTCAAAATTATTGACATGATTGAAAGTGTGGTAAGCTTTGATAGTTTACCTTAGTAAACCACCATATCCAAATTTTTTTAAATCTATTTATCCACAATGTACTTGCATAGTGAACACAAATAAATTTACTGTAAAAAAACCTTTACAAACCTATTGAACTTATAACTTAATATTTCTTACAAATTTTTCCGTTATTTGTCTTAATATGTCAACCAAAAATTGGGAATTTTACAATTAGAGTATAAACGTTCAATGTAAGATTTTCAAGTGGATGTGTCCCAGATTGTTATGCTAAAATATTCAATTTAAGACCGTGTGAAGTGGTTGTTTAAATGATATTTTTTTTTTCGGATAATCTCACTTGAGCTGGCGGCTGCCTCATTTATTACTCGAATTTATATTGTCAGCGGGATTTACCTTTTCGAATAAAAGTACTAAATTTAGTCGGATCAAAGCGAATCAACGATCAAATGTAGCCTTATTCCTGTATAATTTTATATTAGTGGAGATTAGGCTGACAGCACCGAAGTAGAAAAATTAACATATAATTTACAACTCACGGTCATATGAAATTTAATTTTACCTTGAAACTAGAAGCAAATAATAATAAAATTCTGAAATCTTGGAAACTGTTTTTTATGTATCTATATCTGTATATGTATCTGTATCTGTATCTGTACCTGTATCTGCATCTGTATCTGTAGCTGTACCTGTAGCTGTACTTGTATCTGTATCTATATATGTAGCTGTGTATGTATCTGTATCTAATTTATGATATTTGTTTTTAATCTGTATCTTAATGTAGTTATGGATTAGTATATACATCAGTTAAAATTCTAATTTATAACTATTTGAAAAGTAATTATTGCTAATCCTGTACATTCATTTATTTAGAGCAAATTCGATAACCAAATAAAATTTGTTTTTTTAACCGTTTACTTATGTTTTAAGTGTACGATATTCACAATTATTAAAATAATATATGTAAGTATTTAAAAACCAGCCTGACATGGCGAGTATTTAATTTATAGTCTGCGAAACTTATATTGTGACAGGAGGTGTGGAGCAAGACGCGACATATTGGCGGCAAATGTATAACACATGACATCTTCCGACTTTTACACCGCTTACAGTAAAGCGAGAATGATGATTGTTATTTTTGCTGGCACGCGACCGAGGCGGAGTTTCACTTACATTCTGTGATAGTTCAGCGGCCGCAATTAATTTTGTTACCGAATCATTCTAACAGTGCTGATATATTGTAAGTATAATATTATAAGATAAATAATAATTATTTAATATATGTTTATTTGCTGGCGTGTTTTTGAAAATATTTTAAAAGTCTTATATACCCTATTAAATCATAATTCTCGAATATCTCGTTTAAAACTTATCCGATTTGAGTGCGATTTTTACAGGATTTTTCAAAAATATGTATAAAATGTCGGAATGTAATTTTTTTTTTTTTTTAGTCATCAAAAAATTTTCGCATGCATTTTAAATATTTTGTATCCAAATTTTTTAACATTCCGACATTAGTCACTGATTGTAACGTTTATATTCATGTGACCCAACTCTTGGATTAGTTGAAAATAAATTTATTAGAAAACTAAAAACTGCATATCTGTATTCCGATAATAGCTGCCATCTCGCATGATATTTCAGAAACACGGATGCACTTGCATACACTGGACTCGTTTGTGGGAGGGGGAATCGGGCACTTAGGAACCACGTTGCGATTTGCGTAAACAACAGTGGCGTGTGTATTCTAGAGATATCTCAAATTTACTTATTTGTTATAAAGTGGGTACACTTGATTTCAATAAAAACTGGTACACTTTCTTTTAGCTATGTAAATCATTCGTTCTTTGATTGATATTAATAATCTTACAAATGTCACTTTGACGTTAATCAGTGGCGTCATTATTAAAAATTGTTCGACATCTAACAGATATTCAAAAATTTCGAATAGGAAGACTTGCTGCTGAATACAATGTGAGTAAAACCACGATAATGAGTGTTAAAAAACAATGGGAAACCAACCAAACGGTATCCCGTAAAGTTGGTTCCAGTAGGCCCAGAAAGAGCAATAATCAAGAAGATGAAAATCTTATAAATTATCTAATAGAAAACCCTTTTCAGACTGCAGTAAATGTAATTTCAGAGACAATTTTCCCTGCTTCAGTATCTACTGCTTGCAGAAGAATAAAACTACAAAGCGACTTGAAGAGTTGTTCAGCGGCTAAAAAACACAAACTTTCAGAAGAAAAGAAGCAGGGTAGGATTATTTTTGCACTCAACTATATAATCAATGATGAAAACTTCTAGGGACAAGTTGTCTTTTCTGACGAAAAGGTTTTTAAATCCTGTAACGATGGACATGTTCGCGTATATAGGCCTCCTTCCACTAGATACGACGAAAAATATACTTTCGATCCACAAATATTAGGAAGGTTTTCAGTCAATGTCTGGGCTTGGATGAGCCTAAATGGGTTAGGTGAGTGTTGGAACAGTGGTGGTCATCTCAATTCCATTAAATATATTGAAATATTAGACAATATTATGTTGCCGTCAGTAATAGAATTGTTTCCGGAAAATAATTTTATTTTCCAACAAGACAACTGCTCCATACATACGGCCCATCGTGTCAGGCAATGGTTTCTTAATAAAAACATAGAGTTGTTACCGTGGCCATCTAAAAGTCCGGATTTAAATCCAATTGAAAATGTATGGGGACTAATGGTGAAACATATAAGAAAATTAAATAACCATCCAAATAATGCCCAAGAATTGGAAGGGATAATTGAAGACGCTTGGGAGAACTTGTCGCAAGAAGTTGACCTTGCAAGAAATCTGATTTTGTCCATGCCTGCAAGACTTCAGGCAGTTTTAGACGCTAATAGAGCAATGATAAAATATTAGTTAATTCTGTATTACGTAATTGAAGTTCATTTATTTTATTTTTTTATTGTATTTTTATGTTCAGTTTGCATTGTTTACATTTTTTTTAATCTCAAGTGGTATTTTTGTGTTCTTATTTTAAAAATAGAATTATCATTATTCAGTTAATATTTTAATTACAACCATTAGTAGAATTATCCGTAACAAATATTATTTTTGAAACAATAATATGGCAGGCTTGAAAATGTTTTGAAAAAGTTATTTTCTAATTATTTTTTAAAATTTCATTTGAATAAAATAAAAGAGAAAGGTTTAATAAGTTTAAAAACACAAAGAAAACCGATCTCCTCCAAAAAACCCAGGTCCGGGGTAAATCACTTCTTCTCCACCCCCCTCTCGACATGCCTGGCCAGCCCTATTTACAGACATATGCACACAACTAAACTATTAAGATTTTCGATTACAAGAGTTGTACTAGTTTTTTTTTGAAAAAAAGTGTACACCTAAGTAGACGTGTTATTGAAAGTGATTATTAGTGCAGTGAAAGAACAATGGGAAAAATAAAAACATATCATAAGCATAAATACCCTAGCAGAAAACCGAAAAATCGAACATTAGCCCAAAAGAGAAAATATAAAAAGTAAGTACTAGTGAAAATTGAATTTTTTTCGTAAATTAATAAAAGTAATAATTTTCTTTTATTTCCGGTAATTTCTGTAGAGAGACTAATATAAATGAAAGTTTTCCCATTTTGCCGTCTCTAAATATTGATATGGAGAATGAAAGGCTCAATGAAAGGTGAATACGATAATTTTTATTTTTGATTTATTTTAAGCGCAGTAACCTCATGTACAGGGTGATCATTTTAAGTGCACCTTACTCGATTTTTCTGCTGTATTTTTAACTTAGGAAAAAACTTCAAAAATTATAATTATGTGCTTTTTTCTAAGGAATCCGAAAATTAAAAACAATTGAATGTCAAATAAAAAGAAAATGCCGAAAAACTGAAAAATAAAAAAAATTACACCCCGCATTAATATGCGGAAATGGACATATGACATTCCGAATACTGATTAAATATGCGCGTCACATACATATCTTTTACTTCCAGTTTGACCGGAAATTGCCTTAATTTTTTTTATTCTAAATGATATATCCTGTATATTCGGCTCAATTTAAAAAATTTCTTTCTGAATTCAGCAATATATTGTAACATCATCATAATCTTTCATATTTGATAAAAATATTGGAGTTTAAATTTAAAATAACACAAATACATTTTCCATATTATTTCATCGCCTTCTCCATTCTGAGTTGAATGATATGACACACATTGATACTTCCATTTTATAGGAAAAATTTTTAAAATAATACTATGCATTAATAAGAAACGGTAAAATGAAAATTTTTTTTGTAGATTAACGATTTAATTGTTTTGTTGTTTAGTTCTTTAGCTATTTTTAAACAAGTAAATAAAATAATTTCGGTTTTTTTTTATTGTTTTTACATATTAATTGCAGGACAAGGACACATGAAGGGTAAGGTTAGCTACTGCTTAGCTTATAAGCTTGACGCAATACAACTTTTTCGTCAGTTTATGTCGTACGAAACCTCTAGTACTCCGCCTCTGATAATTCAACATCTCCCGATCTGAAATGTTCCACTATACCGTTCTGTAACTAGAACATCGGCCACCTTCGACATTCGCCGCGATAATTTCGGTTTGGCTGTGTATATGCACCGTGGCCTGCGCGGGGTGTGGTAAAATCGAGACTATATTTCACTTGCATCTGATATAGACTCTTAAGGTGATCGTGTTGAAGTGAGTTGTGTAATAGTGTAATATGAGCAATAATTATTTCATATCTGTTTATTTGCTGGTGTGTTTTTGAAAATAATTTAAGAAGGTATTTGATGTAAACATATTTCGACCGTGGAAAGCCTCTACGTCTGCATCTTATTGTGTTTGTGAAAATGAAACGATAGTGATTACAGTGATAAAGAAAACCAAAGTTCATTAGTGTTTTCAGTAAGAAAAAATCGATTACATTTGTACGAGACCGCGAAACAAATTTGCCTTAATTTTTACAATAATCTTTTGATGCGGCGAGTTAATGACCCTAATTTGTATGATTTGTATATACTAGGTGAAACAGTACCTTTAACTAACGTTTCCCGTCCACAATACACAAACTGGTGAAAGAAGGTGCCCTCCCAAAGAAAACAAAGATCCGACGCCGCGCCGGTCAATCGAAAACTCTGGAGATCCATCGTTTTCAAAACTTTTAAGAACTTTAGTTTACGACGCGTATCAGAAAAATGAAATCCCAACTATTGACATGGTAGCCAGAAAATTAAAAGAAATAGATTGTCAACTAAAATATACCAAAAGAACTTTAAGAACTTGGCTGAGAAAAAATTGGATTTAAATATCAAACTATTAATAAACGCATGGCGATTATGGAAAGTAGACGAATAGTGAATTGGGGAAATTCATATCTAGAAGAGGTAAATGAATTCAGAAGGGAAAATAGACCAATTTATTATCTAGACCAAACTTGGTATGATACTCATCGCAAAAAAGGATGGACTTATGGATCTAGGAAATGTCAACCAATCTCATTGCCTCCTAATTAAGGGATTCGGTTGATTATATTACACAGTGGATCAGTTGATGGATGGGTTGATAATGTATTGAAACTGTGCGGAAAAAATATGGAAAACTGTAACGTAGATTACCACAAGATCATGGAGGGAGAAATATTTGAGGAATGGTTTGAAAATACACTAATTCCAAAATTAAAATCGAATAGCATTATTGTTTCTGACAATGCAAAGTAACTACCATTCCAGACAACTGTATAAAATTTCTAACAAGAGTTCTACTAAACTGGAGTTACAAATTTTTTTAATGGAACATGATCTCTATTATGAGGAAAATTATAATAAAGCACAACTGTTGGAAGTCCTGCAAATGAAAAATTATGAGAAGTATATTATAGATAATGTAGCGGAGAGATATGACCACAAAGTGTTGAGATTACCGCCATATTTCTGTATTTGCAACCCGATTGAATTTGGTGCAAATTGAGGAAAAAAGTCAGAAAAGGAAATATTTTTCCAAACTTCGATAAAAGAAGTCGTACAGTTAATTCAAAATTAAATGTTGAAAATTAACAAAGAAGATTGGGAAAAAAGAATTTGGAAAGTAATTACAATTGAGGATGATTATTTAAAAATTGCCAAATTTCATATAAACAGTGGAAATAAATTTATTATAAATTTGAATGAGGATAATAGTTCATTTCAAAATGAAGAAGGGGTGAGACGGACGAGGATTCAGATGAAGAAGCAATGTGAGGTGAGGTAAAGTGAAGTGATGTAAAGTGAAGAAGTGAATTTTGTGATATCAACTGCATTATTTAATTCCGTTTTTGTGCTTTCGTGGTTCAGTGCTTAAGAAACATTCTCTTTTATTATTTATTAATGTTATTATTTTTCTCATTTTAACAAAAATATCTGTGTTTTTATAATAGTAATAACTTTACTATTAGAATTTATTTTCAGTTTATTTATTGAGAAAAATATTTGTTTCTGTTACAATTTTGAGAGTATATTTCTTGTTTTTATTTTGTTTTTAAAGCTTTCTTGTTACTTTTTAAGTAATCTCTTTATTCTATACTAATATTTCATACCCATCCTTTCCTGGCAAGAAATGCTCATACCCCCCTCGCGGTTCTTGCTGGGTAGTAACAATTTATATTTTGCAAACTGAATACTGTAACTGCTGTATGTGTAGTCAATACGTTAATTCAATACTTTTATTTCAATTTAATACTTTTTTCTACAGTTTTTAAATTGTTGCTAGCTAAACTGAGGACAAAAACCTACATTGAAAAATTAACGAGCGAACAATATAGTTAAATCCGGCTCTGCGTTCCGTACCGTCTTACCCCGGACGTGCCGTCACAACATCTGTTTCGCAAACTATGCTAACTAGTTTTTTTTTTGTTATTTTATTATTATGGCCTAATACCCAACTAATATAATATATCATATACAATTTATATCTTCACTTTCCACATTTGTTGGATAATTTATTATATAAGTTTTCTGGTAAATGAAAAACGATTCACATAAATTGTATTGTAAATAGAAATTCGTGATATATAATCACCATTCTAACTGCAGTACCTAGATAGTTAATAATATGAATTATATTGATTAGTTTCGAAAACTCGATATCAGAAAATTTACTAAAGTACATTATTAATATTATACTAATTTAATTTCAGTTAACTATTTATCTAAAGCACTGGAGTTAATAATGTTAGTTCTAGTGTTTATTGGTTGATTATTATTATAAGAAAATATTTTTATTGAACATCATCTAGTCAGATGTCTAGTATTATTCAGCTCGTAGTCATTGGGTGGGTGGTTGGGATTGAGAGGGTGAGAGCTACATGCTGCATAATATTGTTATTCATCGTCCTCCATTAATCTGCCGTTTAAAAATTATTTGAGATAAATTATTTCGCTGGAATACCCTGTATAGTCTGAATATATCATCAAGAAGGATGTCTATAGTCATTGCATTGAGAATTAGGTGCTAAATCTACGGAAATATAACATCAAAATAAACATTATATTATGTTGAGCCCCCAATATTATGGAAAATGTCATGATAACATGAAATAATTAGATATAGTTGACAGGGTGGTAAATGATACGGAATAATAGCAGTATTAACCCCAGAAATATAAATTTCATAGAATAATTCCTCAAGAGGTATAGTGAAGTTTTGTAAAAAGCTTATTTTCAGGCTGGGAAGTGAAAGGGAAAATGATTGACACATTTGAAATTTCCTGTTTAGTATCCGCAAGTCATCTGGAAAATATTCGGTCAATATACTCGAAAATCGAGTTAGACACGTGACGAAAATCCACAAAATAATATTGCAGCCATCTCGTTACAATAAAAGTGAAAATATAAAGAACAATCTTGACAACATATTCACGTTATGATACTTTTTCTCACCTTCATCCTTGCTACAGTTGTTTTACATTTATTTCAGTTTATTCAACATATAATTCAAAAGGGAAATATACAGGGTGATTCATGACGAACTGTACATACTGTAATGGTAGAGTGGTGTAATCCAGACAGGCAAGTACCGAGTGACCATCTAAAAACGTTCTCGGACAGTAATTACGAATATACAGAATGATCTATGAATTATCAGCAAAACTTCTTGGGGCTGTAACTTTTGAACGAGTAAATTTATTTTTGGTACACATCACATACTATTGAATGCCAACAGCTTTGAGAAGTCAGAATTCCAAAATTTCAGGGCCGTATTATGAAAATTCTCATTTCTTGTGTTCAGTCTGTATATATATTTTTTTAGAATTCCACACAGCAGTATAAAAGTACATGAACCAGCGACAAAAATCATGTACTAGATTTTTTTCTCACACTTTCGTCGGCTTTTAAATGAACCATCAAGTTTTGACACTGCGTTCTTAAAATTAGAATGTTCAATGTTATAGTAGCAATAAGAACAGTTAAATCAAATATGTCCTTGCTGTACATCGGTGGCAATAGTATCACTAGTTTCTATTATAATTTTGTATCCAGAATAAGAAAATTCCAGGTCCTAATCAGGAAATTTTAATTTCACATATCATCCCAGGAAAGTATAGGAAGTGTCCAAGCCTACTTTAGGCTTCGATAATAATTTTACAATCGAGCAGATATTACTGTTTTGTTTATTGGAAATTTTATTGCGAAGCAGGTTTTATTGTTTATGAGTGTTTCTGGGATGCCTGTCTTATTTTGTTGTTGTTGTTGGGGAAGTAATGGCTCTGGTGATACCAATTAGCCAGCCCATTGTACAGAAAGAGGGATTAGTGTTTTGTTAATTTCCATATTTATTTATATCAATTTTTTTTGGGTAGGTTTTTTATCCTTCTTTTTTAACAAATCTATTTTAATGGTTCTAATATATTTATAAATTGCATAACATATGTTTGTGTTATTCGAACTTAATAAACTATCTAAGTTTATTGGAAAATAAATTACTAATTTTAAAAAGTCTTGGTAGAGATTATTTATATAATGAAAATACTGTGGGCACTTGAGAACTAGGTGCTGCAGATCTGCAATTTCTCCACATATACATTCTGGTGCGTTTGCCAATCCTATTCTGTATTTGTGAGCTTGATATAGGGCATGTTTTGTTCTCATCCTACTTATGGTTCTTATAAATGGGCGACTAGAGTGGTCCGAGAACCATGTGCTTTTTCGTATACTTGGTTGAATTAGTTTGTATCGGTTTCCTTTTTGATTCTATTCATATTGGTGTTGCCTGTTACGATTTAGACGTCGTTTGTGTTTGTAAGTGAAATTTGAAGGTGATAACAGATTGTTTCCAATGAAATTTCCTGAGTTGGTGGCCGATTTTGCCAAAGCATCAACAATTTCATTGTTATGAATACCTATGTGCCCTTTGATACATATTAAAGTGACTGACTTTCCTTGTGATTTTATGGCTTTATGAATGATGAGTACATGTGTAATGGATATTGGTAAATTAGCCGATATCTATATATTGCTTAGGGCATCTACCGAACTTTTACTGTCGGTGAATATGGCAAATTTCGAGCTGTCGTAATTACAAGCACATTCCATAGCTTTACCAATGGCTGTCAGTTCTGCTGAATAGATATTGCTAATCATTCCATTTTGTTCTTATTTCGCGGTTAAAGAAGTTATTTATTTGGTTTTCTGGTATGTTGTTGGTATGTAAATAATAAGTGGTTACTTTGTACTCATAAATTTTGTAATCTACTGTGAAACAAGGTATTTTATCATTTTTATATATGATTTTACTATATTGCGATATGTTGAGATAACTTTCAGCTATTAATGGTGTCGATTTCTTTTCCCAGTATGGAGATATTAGTCCTAATGTTGCTACTTTACGTAGATTATCTAATAACATTTTATTTTTTGAGTACATTTTGGTAATAAATATGTCACTTAGACAGTTTAGAGGTGGTTCAGCAGATTCTGTTTCAAGAGCATTTATAGGAATACTTTTTAATAATCCCAAACATATTCGTAGGCACTTATTTTTTATTGTTTCCACTTTCTGCAGAGAGTCGTAGAGGAGGTGTTTCCATATAAGAGACAACCATAGTCTAGTATTGATCTTATTAGAGGTCTATAAAAGATTAATGCTACATTGGGGTCTGCACCTCATTTATTTTTATAGAGAACTCTTAAAATGTTTATTGCATTTTCACATTTCGTCGTTTTATGATTGATATGATCCTTCCATGATAACTTTTTGTCAAATATGATGCCTAGATACTTAACGGAAGGATTATATGGGAAAAAATAAGGTCCTATATTTATTACGTTTGAAGGTTGAAATCTTCTTCAACTAAATGAGCATACCGTAGATTTCGTCTCCGAAATAGTAAAGCCTATATCTTCTGACCATATACGTATATTATTTGCTGCAAATGAGAGAACTTCACTGGTCTTTTCAATTATTTTGTCTTCATAATACACACAGAAGTCATCAGCAAATTGTAGAACTTTTATTTTCGGGCTTAAATACGATATAAAATTTGATGTATATATTATGAATAACAAAGGACTCAAAATGCTGCCTCGTGGTAGTCCTAATAACACGTTCCGTGGCTCAGTGATTATTTCGTTAATTTTTATATATATCTGACGGTTGCTATAGAGGTTGATCATATTTTTTATAAAAATTATCGGGAGTCCTATTTCGGTGAGTTTTTCTGTCAAAATATTTAGCTGTACTCCATCATATGCCCCTTTAATGTCCAAGAACAAAGCAGAGATGGAATTGTTTCTAGTGAATGGTAGTTGTATGTCTGTAGAAAATATGGCGGAAACTTCTTGAGTAGATCTGCTTTGTCTGTATGCATATTGTGTATTTGGTAACTTGCCATGATACTCCAACCAATGGTCAAGTCGATTCTTTATGAGTCGCTCGTACGTTTTCATAATACATGAGGCAAGTGCTATTGGCCTGTAGGAATCTGCTTGATTTTTGGGTTTGCCAGGTTTTAAGATTGGGATGACTAGATAATTATTCCATTCTGGCGGGATTGGTATCTTCTGAATCCATATGGCGTTATAAACATTTAAAAGGAATTGTTTACTACAGGGAGACATATTTGCTAGCATGGAATAATGTATATTATCCATACCTGGTGAACTATTTTTATTTTTTTTCAGAGCTCGATTTAACTCGTCCATAGTGAATGGTTCAAGTAAATGAGAATTTACATTTTTTATTGGAGTGGAAGAGAAAGTAGTTTGATTATTTACCCATTGTGGTGCTAACTTGGCATGAAAGGTTAGTATCCAGTTGTCTTCTTCTAAAGGTATTCTATTTTCTTTTTTTCTGTTTTTAAATTTATTTAATTTGGTCCAAACTTCCCTCAGGAGAACGTTTTTGTTTAAACTAGAACAATAGTTTTTCCAACTTTCCTTTTTTGTTTCATTTATGATTTTTTTTGCTAGTGCATCATGTTTTTTTGTAGTTATTGAGTGTATTAACATTTGGGTTTTCTATATATCTTGCGAAGTATTGTTTTCTATTTTTTTTACTGCGTTTTCACATTTGTCGTCCCACCATGGTTTACAATTGTCTTTTTTTGTTGATGTGTTTAGTGAATTTTACTTTTAGGATTGCTAAATCAACTGCTTCATTTATGTTATTGACTAGTTCTAAGTAATTTATAGAATCAGTTACTGCGTTACTTTCCATATACGTTTGGTAGAGATTCCAATCGGCTTTGTGGATTTTCCATATTTTGTCTTATTATTGTTTTTTTTTAGCATATTTGACATTTTATTATTATAGGTAGGTGATCTGAGCCATGAGGGTCATTACCTATGCTCCAATTGAAAAGATGAGCTATCTCTGGTGAGCACAGTGTTATATCCACTGCACTTTTCCTTCTATTTAACTTCGTAACTAATGTAGCTTCTCCATTATTTAGGTATACCAAATTTGCGGAATCAATCGCATCTAACAAAGTTTTACCATATACGTCTTCATAATCGCAACCCCAAACTGGGTTATGTGCGCTAAAATCACCAGCAATAAGACAAGGTGTCGGAATACATTTAAAAAATTGGCTACATTGGTTTACAGTAATTTTTGTTTGTGGTTTGATATATAAAGATACAAGAGATATTTTCTATACACTGTACTGATTCTGCGGTTGGCTCCTTGTGAAACATTATTAAATATTTTAAATAAACAAAGGAAATTTGCTTTTAAATGTTTGAAAATTATATTTTCACTCTACACGTGTTTTGGCTTTTTAGGTCCTTTTCAAGAGTACAGATGAGAGGTACTAAATTATAATTTGTGTTCCTTGCTTATATATAGAATGTTACATCTGGCAACTTATACTAATAAAAATGGTTTGAAAGATTTGGAATTTTTAGAAAAGTTAAATTACGTTATTTAAAATGTGGTGACCTGCGAATATTTGTTGTTCATTTGTAACCAGTTTTTTTATTTTTTGGAAGCTTTCTTAATTTCTAAAATTTCTAGTAAGTCTAATTTTTTGCTTTTCGGAATGAAGTAATTCTACATTATCCATATTTATAAAGTGATTTTTTTCTATATAGTGTGTTGACATGCCGGTGCTATATACGTTGTTTACAATAGACTTTTTATGCTCTTCAAGTCGCTTTTTTATGTTACGTCCAGTCTGGCCAATGTCGCAGTCACTATATTTTAGTTCATACACTCCTGTCTTTTGTAGTTTTTCTGTTTTATCCTTATTGTTTATTAACATTTTTCCTAGGTTATTCTTATTTACAGATATTGTTTTGCAACCTAATTTACTTAATTTATTGCTAATTCCAGGTCTATAATTAATACATTTATGGATGATATTGGCGTCTTGTACAGAACCAGCGTAAAACTCCTTATACATATTTTTCTTTTGTTTTGTTTTTATTAAATTATCTATGATACTTTCTTTGCATCCATTATTCCTTGCTATTTGTTTTATTGTGTTGACTTCTTTTTCAAAATTGCTTGGACTTAAAGGAAACGTTAGCAGACGGTGAACAAAACTATGAAACGATGACATTTTTATTTGGAAAGACTGGTTAGAACTATTGTGTATTACTGTATCTGTACAGGTAGGTTTACGGTAGATATCGAATTCTAAACAACAATTATGATTTTTTATGTTGACGTCTAAAAAGTTTAAACCGTTTTCATTTTCTTTTTCTAACGTGAACTAAAATGTAGTGACTGCAACGCTATATATATTGGCCAGACTGGACGTAACATAAAAAAGCGACTTTAAGAGCATAAAAAAGTCTATTGCAAACAACGTATATAGTACCGGCACGTCACACACTGTATAGAAAACAATCACATTATAAATATGGATAATGTAGAATTTCTTAATTCCGCAAAGAAAAGCAAAAATTAGACTTAGGTACTAGAAATATTAGAAATTAAGAAAGCTTTCGAAAATAAAAAAAAAACGGTTACAAATGAACAACAAATATTCGCAGGTCACCACATTTTAGATAAAGTAATTTAACTTTTCTAAAAATACCAATACCGTTTTACATTTACTACATTAAATTTACAATGATGGTCTAAATGTTTGATTTTGTTTTTAATATATTCTTCGGTATATTCCGTGGATATACCTCTTATGACACCTTTCTGTGTAGTATAAACTTTGGTAAATATACTTCAAGGTTATTATTTTTCAAAACTGCCGAATTGTTACGACCAATTAAATAGTTTGCCCTTAGCAACCTTAAAGTGAACTTTAATTCTATGTCTGCCTACTAAATCAATACTTTTAATTTTATTATCTAATTCTAATCAGTTTGTCAGAATTATATCGCCTACTTTAAAAGCATTTATTCTAGAATTTGAATTAATATTCTCAATATAAAAATAATACGGTCCTGTGTCAGTGTTGTCGTACTTATATACTTCACGATCAGTTTGATCTTTTTTGTTGCCCGTTTTTGTCAAAATATTTTCGTTTTGTTTATTATTTAAATTATCCAAGTTATTTCCATTCGAATTATTATCATTCAAAATTTGATTTCCTAGTACCCTTATACATGGATTTGATGTACTTACATGTTTGTTTAGATAAGTCATTTTGAGTTTGTACATTACCAACTAGTGTATCCAGAGACATAGCGTCGTCGTTGCATTCCTCAGACCTTTTAGGAGCTTCCAAACATGGAAAATCACATACAATGGGTTGCCCCCCGCTATCAACACATTCAGAGAGAAAAAATATTAAACCTTTTTTTCCCTTTAAATTCACTTCACTTCACAAATTTTAGGAACTGAACCTACTCGCACGCGATCAGGGCCGTAACTGCTGTCTTATTTTAAAATCAGGGATATGCAGATATACAGGGTGTTCCACCTAAGAGGGATTCTTTTGTAACTATGTAACTGTAAAATTTATAAAAAAATGGTTTTAATAAAAGTTGTCTGGAATCATGTGGGCCATGTAAAGAAAATATTTTTAGCTTTATAGGGTGTTCCATTTCGCGTGGGCGCTAAATAACTTTGTTATTTTAAGTGGAACACCCTGTATATTATTGCATTTTCGAATTCATTGATTAATATTAGGTAGAGTTTATTAAATGTACATAGTGTTTAAATCTTACCGTTTTCGAGATATTCAGTTGTTTTTGAAAAAAAATCACGATTTCAGCTCCCTAAGTGAGGCTAGATAGCATCTAAACCGTAAGAGCTAGAAACGTGCAGTTTTCACAGTTCGTTTTGGCATAAATTACTCTATCTTGTCATCTATGAGCAAAACGTGTATGTTATTCAGACTCGGAAATACTGAGACCTACATTTAATAATCTTACGAGTCGAAAAACTTTTCGTTTTCAAATAGAATAACCCATATTGATTATCATGCGTGAATTCGAAATTGAATGCCCTTTCGACTGATATAAGGTTGTACATACTTATCTCTAACAGTTTTCCAAAAAAATCAGGTTTTTTTCTAAAGTCCGAAAAAAGTAGCTATGTAACAGCGTCAAGAAGGCCTTGCAAACAATGTTTATTGCACTGTTTGACATACAAAGCAAATTAAATGTCACTCTAGTTTTGATTAACGTTGGCGTTGTAGTTATTTTGCTAAGTAGAGAGTAAAAGTTTATTATAATATTTTCAAAATGTCGCTGACGCAGGAAGAAATGATTGATATGGTTTTTGTCCTCGGTGAGTGCGAAAGAAATCCGTTATTGGCATCACGAATTTATGCACAGCGCTATCCAGACAGACCACATCCACGCCCACGGCGTAAAGCCTTTCAACTAGTGCTTGATAGGTAATATTCGACATACAAAACGAAATCGCCATAAAACTGTAGTTACGGAGGAAAATGAATTTTTTGTGCTGGGGTGTATTCAAGAAAACTCGCAAATAAGTGTGCGACAAATTAGTCACACAACGGGTATTAGTACAACGTCGATACATAGAATTTTAAAAAGCACAGTTATCATCCTTATCGCATCCAATTACACCAAGAGTTGCTAGAAGTAGACTTTCAGCGGAGACTGGAGTTTTGTCAGTGGGCACTTGAGATGTTAAATCAAGATGATGATTTTTTTAAACGAGTCATATTCTCCGATGAGGCTACTTTTCATGAAAATGGTTTCGTTAATCGTCATAATTGCCATTATTATAACACAGTAAATCACCAATTCCGGACAACTCATAGCCAACACAGATGGTCTTTGAACGCGTGGGGAGCAATTTTGGGAATCCATATCGTTGGACCATTCTTTTTTGACCAGCATCTAACTGGAGCAGTTTATTTAAACTTTTTAACAAATACTCTAGAAGATTTGTTAAGCGACATTCCTTTAGCTACATTTCGAAGAATGTGGATGCAACATGATGGTGCTCCACCTCACAACGCCGCTGAGGTTCGTCAGTTTTTACACGAAACTTTTCCCAACAGATGAATTGGGCTCGGGGGACCAGTGAGTTGGCCTTCATGGTGTCCAGATATGACAAGTTGCGACTTCCTTTTTGTGGGGATTTATAAAAAGTAAAATTTACGTTACACCACCAACTACCGCGGAAGATATGCGGCAGCGCATTACAGTAGCATTTCAAGAAATTACGCCGCACATGCTGACCAATGTTGAACAGTCTTTTAAAAACCGAATTCGTTTGTGTATTAATCAAAATGGAGAACACTTAGAGCAGTTGATGTAAATCAGCGGTCTAAGTATTCTTCTGTTCCGAGTTTCAGTTTGTTTCGTTTTGAGTTTTGTTTTAGCTGTTGTTAGTGGTTTACTTTTATTTGTCAAACCACTTTTTAAATATGCCAGTAAGTATTGACACTGTCAGTCCCAAGCCTGATAAAATGTGAGGGAAAAGTTGTTTTGCAAGGCCTTCTTGATGCTGTAACATAGTTACTTTTTCGGACTTTAGAAAAGAACCGATTTTTCTGGAAAACTGTTAAAGTATGGACAACCTTATATCAGTCGAAAGCGCATTCAAGTTTGAATTCACCCATGACAATTACTATGGGTCATTCCATTTGAAAAAGAAATGTTTTTCAACTCGTAAGATTATTAAATTTAGGTCTCAGTATTTTCGAGTTTGAATAACGTACACGTTTTGCTCACAGATGACAAGTTAGAGCAATTCATGCCAAAACGAACTGTGAAAACTGCACGTTTCTAACTCTTACGGCTTAGATGCTATCTAGCCTCATTTAAAGAGCTGAAATCGTGATTTTTTTCAAAAACAACTGAATACCTCGAAAACGGTAAGATTTAAATACCATGTACACTTAATAAACTCTACCTAATATTAACCAAGGAATTCAAAAATGCAATAATACATAGAGTGTTCCATTTAAAATAACAAAGTTATGTAGCGCCCACGCGAAATGGAACACCCTGTAAAGCTAAAAATATTTTCTTTACATGGCCCACATGATTCCAGATAATTTATATAAATTTTACAGTTACATAGTTACAGAAGAATCCCTCTTAGGTGGAAGACCCTGTAGTTATTATTTATGGATTTTGTGATGGTAATGGCAGAGTGCTGCAAGGGAATATCATAAACGATTTTCTAACCGTCGAACACCGAATTACCAAAGGTCACGTCAGTTTTTAACTATTCCCGTGAGTATTACCTAAATAACAACGAAAAATCAACGCTTAGCCCAAAGAACAGAAAAACATATTAAATATTACGAATGAAAATCCTGTGGTGAGTACTCGAAGGGGAAAGCTAGGTATACTGCAGTCAAGATTGTGGACAGTTTTAAAAAAGGAAAACTTGCATCCCTATCATGTACAATAAGTACAGCGTTTTGAGCCTGGAGACAACGTTACTTGTTTCGCATTTGCGATTTGGATCCGCGATCACAGACTAACAATTAATCGGACATTGTTCTCTGAGCCACAGTTTACGAGAGACGGAGTGTCCAATTCCCATGTTTGAGCAGAAGAAAATTCTCATACTAAGGGTGAAACTCACTCTCAGCATAAATTTTCTGTCAACGTTTGATGTGGTATTCTAAACAATCGGTTAATAGGACCACACTTTTTCCAAGAACGCCTAACTGGTGAAAGTTATTTGAATTTTCTTCGTAATATCATCCAGGTCTGATATAGGAGGCAGGTTTGAAAGTAATTCATTTTCAGCACGATGAGGCTCCTCCACATTTCTCATTAGCTGTAAGGTGGCATTTAGATAACGTCTACCCTTATAGATGGATTTCTTGTGGTCCTATCTTATGGCCAGGACAGTTAGGGTCTCAATAAGCTGATTGGGTTCCTCTTTAAATAAATGTGCTTTTATCCTACCTCTAATAGATATTAAGTAACGTAGAAAATAAATTGTTTTGCTGTTCTTGTTCACCTTTTGTGTAGACATTTCAGATTGGTCAAAATTAGATTTTAACAATGCTATATGACCGCATTCAGTAGAAATACAAACAAATCTAATTTATCAGCAAATAAAACATTGAAAAAGAACTAAACAATGCAGCGAAACTTTATTTTGTGTCTGCTTGTATGGCTGGCGACCAAACAGAAAATAAATTGAGTATATATTTAAATTATTGTACAGTGTGTGGTCGTAAAATATGGAATAAACTCAATAAAATTTATAATAAGACTTTTTTTGGCAAATCGCTCGAATCGTTACACTAATTTAATACGTACTTTGAGCCTATACATTTTTATAATTTTGCAACCATATTAAGAACAAATTATTACGTCAACATTTTTTTTAAAAATTAAATGAATCAGCCATTTTTTTTTAATTTTTCAATAGAGCTGAAAATTCTGTTAATAAAATTTTTCATAGGTTGCACAAAAAAAAAGGTTAAGAAAAAACATTCAGAGGTAGGAAAAATTCAATAAACTTGGAACAAACAATTTATTAAGGAAGTGCTCGTACATATGCCACTCATGTTTTGCTCAAATGGCTCCTAATGAAGTGAATTTTTCATTTTTTATTGCGGACAAAATTTCAAGAGTACAGGGTGGACAAATTTCGATGATTATATAAGGGTAACTTGGTGACTGTAAGAGATACAAAAAAAATGGAAGACACATTATTAATCTCTTTTTTTGAGACAAATTCACTGGCGAAAACAAAAATTTGCTATCGTCTTTTGTTTTCGAGTTATAAGTTCGATTTTTCGACTTTTGGACGCATGATTGTTTGTAAATGTAAAGTTATAAAAAAACAACTTTACCGTTCTTCAGGCACTTTTTTTCTGTATAATACAATGGCGTCGAGAAAATTAAAAAAAAAGTAACAATTTCGAATTATGCATAAAATTGTATTTTTTCTAAAAGGGAATCATAGTTGGCTATGGTTTAATTAATAAGGAAATTTTTTTCTCTTTCAAACAATATATCATATGTGGGATTGCTTTTGATGTGTAAGTATTTAATGGCGAAAATAATCTTTTAGTAAATTACTTTTTTGCGTTTTTTCTAATATTTATTTCAAGTAGGCGTGTGTCATCTATGACAGTGTTTATCCATTTGTCAGTAAATTGCATATTAATAAATTTGTTTCCGTCATAATTACATCCCATTTAATCGTAAAAGTGAAGATGTCTTACGAAAATTACGAGAAATATGATATGCTGGAATGCTTTATTCAAAGTAATAACAATTGTGGTATTGCATCCGAAATATATTTCAATCGCTATCCAGAAAGAAGACAACCTAATAAAGTTATTTTTAAGAGGTTAAAAGAAAACCTCATTAATTCTGAGTCCTTCAACAAGCCAAGACCAAAAAATTACAACACTTATGATGCTGAAGAAATTTCTATAACTGTAATTGGAATGGCGGTTGGAAATTCTTCAATTTCATGTCATCAAATTGAAACTGATTCTGGGATTTCAAGACATCGAGCTTTGGGTATTTTGAAGACACACAAATTTAGGAATTATACAATAAGGAAACAACATCACCTGCAGCCAACTAATCTTCAGCGACGATTGGAGTATTGTATATGGTATCGTCAAAAAAGTCAACAAGATCCACTCTTCTCTAGTAATGTAGTTTGGACAGTTGAAGCCTACATTAGGAGTGCAGGAATTTTCAACAGGCATAACGAGCACTATTGGTCTGATGTGAACCCTCACCGTACCGTTGACGTGCGATCTCATACCGCTTTGGTTTTAATGTTTGGTGTGCTCTACGTGGCAATCGTGTTTTATCATATTACATATATCAAGAAAATCTTAATCGCCAATGGTACTACGAAATCTTAAACTGGAAAATTATTGAGGAATTTATGGACAATCTACCATTAATTGAGGCAAGAAATCAGTTCCTCCAATAGGATGGTGCACGACCGCATAATATTAGGACCGATTCAGAATTATTACTTAACAATTTTGGAAATAACTGGATGGGAAGTAACGAACCAGAGAGGTGTCTACCACGATCACCTGACATAACGCCACTGGATTTTTTTGGGGCCACATTAAACACTAATTATACAAGCAAACCAGTACCGATATAAATGAACTCAGACAGAATTTTTTATAGACAGTGCGAATTTCAAATCTTCATGTCTCAAATAAAGAGATCGAGAATGTGTCTTCCATTTTTTTTGCATTTCTTACAGATACTGAGTTACCCTATACATATATCGAAATTTGCCCATCCTGTACAGATATCATGCGATAATGTCCCATTTTGAAATAACTTGGTTATTTTTGAAGTTATCAAAAAAGTGTAAGAGCCTTCATGAACTAATGTTTTACGCATAATCCAAATTTTGAGCCAAGAAAACAATTGCTCATCGTGGTTAAGAGATATGACATATTGCTCTGGTTTTTTAAATGAAACACACCCTCTGTATATTTTATAATAATTCGATTTTCCTCATTTTTCTGATTTTGAAAATAGCAACATGTGTCACAGTAAACAATAATTAGTAGCTTATCTCTCCTTGTTGGCAGGCCTCGCCGCCGGGGACCTTCAAGAGCCGCTACTTTAAATTCTACTATGAAAAGCATCATCATAGTAGTGGCCATCAGAGCGGAGTATATGTTATCAGCGAAATAAAAATGACTCGTTTTATTCAAATCCTCGTGATGCCGAAAGGTAAGGGAAAACTATATATATAGAATAAAAAATAAAATCTCTAGTTTTGTATTTACAGTTAAACAAATGCTCTTCTGCATCTATTTTGGATAATTTTTAATAATTTTACAGAATAAATTTTAAAATGTGTGTATGTTGTAGACGACTTCCAAATTAGTCATTTTGTGAAAGGCTTAAGTCACTTTTTAAATGATGTTGGTGCTTTCGTTTTGTAAATCCATATTTTTCAATTCAACACATATCAGCCCGGCCGGCGGCGTCGGATTATTATTAGATTTATGTACAGCAGTATATAGGCGATTATTTTAACACAACGTATCTTGGGGTTCTGTTATATGCAGTCCATTTACAGGGTATAAGGGTCAAATAAAGTTGAAGCATATACAGGGTGTCCCAAAATTAAGTACCTTCTTTCAAGGGGGTGATAGGACTAAAAGAAATAAGTTGAGTTTTGTATATAACCATTTGCCTTAAGTCAGTTCATAAGGGAGCTACAATCTCTTAATGATGGTCAGTACAACATAATTATTTGCCAATAAATCTAAAAGTCTTAAGTTGCAAAATTTAAATTTGACCATTTATTAATTTCATGTTACATATTTTGTTAAATATTATGATTTGTGGGGTAATTTCAAACGGAGTGGGGGTGAATTTTCGCCATAACTTTTTGTCCTATTCTCTTTTACGCATTTACAGCGGAGAGAAACGCTGGTAAAAACTGCATAAAAAAGGTTCTCTTACTAAATGTCGATATAAGTCATAGTTTGGAAATATTTGTATTTAAATATTGCAAAACAGGATGGGTATGCAATAATCGATAGGTAACTATATACCTCTATAAAAATAATTCCGTGTTTTTAATTATGAACCGATTTACGGCAACTGTTTACATACAAAACTGTTAATATACAAAACTAATTTATTAATAGGAATTTTAACACGTGTCGAAATAATAAGTTCATTATTTGGAAAAATTAATAAAATCTTTATTTACCTTATGATTAAATGAATATTCGTTAAATCTAGTCTATAAGTATACAATAAATTACCAATGAAATAATAATAAAAACCGCTGCCAATTACTTGTGGATCAGAACTTCCTCACCGTAGTAAAACTCGACATGTGGTGGAGTTTATATCAAAAGTAATTTTTGACGTTTCAAAAATGTCACATTTTTTGACGTTTCAAAAAAAGTTACATTTTGACGTTTTAAGAAAGTCACTTTGACGTTTCAAAAAAAGTCACATCTTTTGACGTTTCAAAAAAGTCACATTTGTGGAATGTCACTAATATTTTTTTTACATTGGGATCGATTTTGCTTATCAACGAACTCAATCTCTTCCTTGACCTCTAGAATGTGTGTACTAAATTTGAATGCTTTATCTCAAAAACTGTAGCTGCTATCGCGAACCAGACAGACACACAGACACACAGATAGGAAATTTTTCTTTCTTAAATTTTATGTATCATAATTCGTCGAGATTCGTCCAGAAATGCAACAAAAATTTTCAAAATTTTTTCACGAATACATAACTTCCTTACTTTGAGAGGTAAGGAAGTAAAATTGTAATTTAAATAAATATAGTTTAAAAAAACTAAAAAACACGCTTTTAAAGCACATCAAACTAAAAAGTGAAAAATAATTATTAATATAAACTGAAAACAATAATGAACGAAAAATACTAGTATTATTGTGAAAAAGGCGTGGGTTGCTCGATATACGAAAAATATGGCACAAAGCGCCCCACGCTTTTTTCACAATAATACTAGAATTTTTTCGTTCATTATTGTTTTCAGTTTATATTAATAATTATTTTTCACTTTTTAGTTTGATGTGCTTTAAAAGCGTGTTTTTTAGTTTTTTTAAACTATATTTATTTTTAACTTTTTAGTTTGATGTGCTATGAAAGCGTGTTTTTTAGTTGTTTTAAACTATATTTATATTGCTTATTGATGCTGATATTATAACATATTACGATCCAACAGATATTTCTGAAAAAAAAAAAATATTTTTTTATTTCAGCCGTGGGGTTCGAACTCACGCCGGAGGAGTCTGTCGTTTCGCGTCGACTGCCTTAACCCACTCGACCAGCAAGCTAATTAACAATTACGGAATCTACTTACATATTAAGCCTTTGCTTTCACGCAGGGATACGTGAGGAAAGGATTGGCGATCCTGATCAGGATAATGATATAAACTTATCAAATTATTGTATTGTTACCGGTTCTTCGTAAGTGTACAAAGTTTCAATTAAATCTGTCCGTTTAAAGTGGGTCAAAATCGAGTCCAAAGAGTCGGTTACAAACAAACAAGCAAACAAACAAGCAAGCAAGCAAACATACAGGTGAAGCTAATAAAAGCATGTTAAAAACAATGCTAATTTAACTCAATAGATATTACTTCTATGTCACATACATTTATGTTACTCCATTACGATTGTTTCTTCAATAGTAAAATATCTATTTAGAATGCCATTTATGTTAGAACACCCTGTATACATCCTATAATACGTATAGAATGATAAACTAAAACAATTATTTTAAAATAGCATTTTATCCCTGGTACACCTATAGCAAAATCATAAAACAACGCCAAAGCACGCGGTCGAGGTATTATTTTCCTGTGGCCGAGGTCACCAAACGTCGATAGATGTATCAAATCGACCGTCAGTGAGATAAGGTACTGGTTATTGTTTACTATGCATGTGTCATGTTATATCAAAAAGTTTTTGAGATATATGGATTTTGGTATTAATATATCGTTAATGATTTTGTTAAACGTAGTTACGCTTGAAAATAAAAAGAATTAACCATGACAGACACTGATGTCTGAGAAACATTACTTTAACAAGTTTACTGCAACTTTATTTCAAAAATGCAGCTATTTTATCTCTAAAGGCAAATACGTTTAACAAAATCATTAAAGATATTTCAATATCAAAATCCTAACACCTTATAAACTTTTTGAGATAACATGACATAGGTATGCTGGTATTTTTGAAATCAGAAAAATGAGGAAAAAATTAATATTTTAAAACATACAGGGTGTTATATATAAAAAACTAAATAAGATATTATATTGACGAATTGTTTATTTTTATTCACAATTTGGATTCTACGAAAAAAAATTAGGTAATGAAGTTCTTTACACAAAAGGACATTTTCGTGTGATGGTTCTGTACATTACTCGTAATTTGAAGTGAGACACCAAGGTCACCTGATTTCAACCCAGTTGATTACTTCTTATGAAGATATCTTAAATTTTTAGTATATTGTGAACGTATTAATACAAGGGATCAGCTACTTGAAAGAATAATTCATACTTGTGATACCATAAGAAACAATCCACATATGATATGACAAGGAAAGCGCTGTCGGAAATTTGACATCGAGGCAACAGAAATGCCGTGAAGAAGGAGTTTTGCACTTTGACATAAATTGTAATTGTTTCTTTGAATTCTTTCTTTTTTTGTTATTTGAGGTTCTTGTTGTATTATTATGTTTGTTCCTTAGTATTCATACTGTTCTCATTTATTATTAAATAATTAATAAATTTTGTTGTCACTGTTTTTATTTTAAAAGCTATTAAAGCACATAATCCATTAAAATTTTACATATTCTGCGTATAAAATTAGTTGTAAATAGTGGTACTATTGCCACCGATGTACAGTAAGGAAATATATGCTTTAACTGTTCTTATTGCTACTGTAATATTGAAAAATCTAATTTTTAAAACGTAATGTCAGAACTTGACGGTTCATTTAAAAACCGATAAAAATGGAATTTTAAAAAAAGTATATGCGTGGTGAACTTTTTTGAGTGAACACAAAAAATGGGAATTTTAATAATATGGTCTTGGAATTTTAGAATTCTGACTACTCGAGGCTGTTGACATTCGGTAGTATGTGATTAAATGAAATAAATTAATTTCTGTAACTGATTCAAAAGTTACAGCCACAACAAGTTTTGCTGAAAATTTATGGATCATCCTGTATATTAGTAAATACTGTCCGAGAACGTTTTTAAATGGTCATTCGGTATTTGCCTGGATTGCACAACTCTACCATTACAGTATGCACAGTTCGTCATGAATAACACTGTATATACCGGATGGGCCAAAAAACCGTATTTTCTATTTTTCTTTGCCAAATTATTGTTTCTCAGTGAATTTTAAGGAACTTGGTATCAATAGTTAGCGGACTGAAGAGGATACAAATATTAAATGTTAATATGGCCGATACACTTGAAATTCAAAATGGCGGATGCAATTGAAAATAGGCCTTCCTTTGTGCTCGTTCTTTTTAATTAACAGTTGTCAAAATGGCAGCACGAACGACAAATTTTGAGAGAATGAATTTCCTTCTACATTTTAAGACTACAATGAGTTATATATGTTCATTGGTTTTGAAGTGAAATCAAAAAAGGCCTATTTGCCACTTTTAATGAACTTGGTCTTATTATATAGGCAATAGAATTGACTAAAAAATTGTGAACAAATTATAGAAATATCAAAATACAAGATTTATTTTCTATTAGTACTACTGTTGCTTATATTATTACATCTTAAATATCAACAATACGACCTAGAGAAATAATTCATAAAATATCTTAACTAAGTAAATAACACAAAGAGATGGTAGAGGAAATTTCACTGGATTCCATAATTAAGGTGGTAGGTACTATGAAATTCACACAGTAAAACAAATGTAATATTAATGAATCATTAAAAATCAGTATTTTCCAACACTAAAGACTCAATTAATAAGTAGGTATTGAAGCCTAGCAAGTCATATCTCTTGAATGTCATCTCGTGCAGCCATAACTGATGCAACTCTTCTCCTCCAGTTCTGTTTGACTTAAGCTATAGAAATTTGAGGCAGTTCTTCAAAATGTTGGGTTAAGCCTGGTCGTAGCCTCTCAATATTATTAAGTGGATTTCGGCCATTGTCTTGCAATCTTTGAAGAAAATATGTATATGCAAAGTAATCCAATGAATTTATTTTACTTTACAGGACTGCGGGTAGCCATCTTTCTGCCTCTATGTAATTGACATTGGCGTTTTTCAGCGCTATATGCGCAGGTTCACCATTTTGAAAAAATATGCGATCTACAACATCTATATCACTGACTTCTTGCTATAAAAAGAACCCTTGTTGGATAGAATACGGACTATCTACTAGCTAGGTGGCAGAAAAAACTATCATTCACTGAAACCTAAAATTTTCTTACACAAATTGAACACTATTAGAAAAAAATTAACACTATTAGGACAAATGTATTTTCATACCATGGCCGCCCTGTAGTCCTGTGTTGAATTCATTGGATTAATTTATTTGGCAACATTTTCCTCAAAGATTGCACTACAATGCCCAAGTCAATTTAATAACATTCAGGAGCGACAAGGCATAACCCAATGTTGGGAAGAACTGCCTCATATTTCAATAGCGCGAGCCATACACAGCTAGAGGAGAGGAGTTACGGCAATGGGCGTTTCCGACATATTTCTTATTTGCTTATTCGATTGTATTTTTAACTATGAGCTCATAGCATTTTTTCCGGATTTTTTTAAATCCCCGGAAAGGGGGCAAAGTTTAGAATTTTAGTCTTATGACGTCATCCGACTAGATTTGACGCCAAACACAAGCAGCCAGTGAAAGCGAAAACGGTACCGCATTGTCAGCTTTACCTATCGTTTGAAAGCGTGATTGGATTATAAAAATACAACTATAAATTCATTCACATAGATTTCTTTTTACCCTAGTACGAAGAGAACATTTTATTTGTACCTGTTTTAAAACTTCGACATTTAAATATTAAAAAAAATTGGCAAAAATCAAATAAGTTGGGTTGTGCTCTAGATTTATTCTACGTTGCTGACGGATTGACGATTGAAAACAAATATTAATTAATTATTATAATTATCCTTATTTATTTTTAACTTGGACCTGATTATGATGATTTTATTTTAATAGTATTGGAGTATGCATTTTATTAAAAAAATCGTAAACAATTTTACTGTTCTAAAAAAGAATTTAAATTGTAAATAATGAATAGCAATAGTAAATCAATAACAGAATTATTTTCATCGCAATTCATCATGAGGAATATAAATTTTAATAAAAACGACCAAAAAATGCACAATTATTGGAATTACCTATATATACAATAAGTTCAAAAATACTAACCTTTTATTTTGTTTCCAAATTAAAACAGTCTTGAAAATTATTGATATAACTCAAAAATTAATGTACAAATTCACGAAATCCTTCAAGATCACAAATATTCTCAAATAGTTTTCAGCTACCAAAATAATATTTAAATAAAGAAAATATGGCAACACAGATTTGGTTATATCACAGGGCGCATTATTTATGACCCATTAAATAATCGACGGTGATCTATTTAAAGCGCATGCGTGTATTGCATGTTTGCCAAATTGAATTGTGTACCAAATGTATGTCACTCAACCATGTACTTTAGTTAATAAGTATATGCACTCAACATTCAAAGTTAACCTAACCAGTGGGGATGAGGTATGGACATCCGTTTAATTTCCGATATTCGATAAGTGAAGTTAAGCAGCACTGATCGAGTCCGGCAATTGGATGGATGAACGATAGCTCATCTAACAGACGGTAGGCTGTCAACAGACAATCCCGGGTAGGTCGCTAGCCTGATGCAGGCGGAGAGGCAAGCCCGGGTGGAGGGTCGAAGAGACCTACCCAGGAGGTTTGCCACTCTGCCAGCGGTGCAGGCTGGCAGGCCCAGGTGGTGGGTTAGTTGACAGTCGAGGACCGTGGTTCGGAGTCCACGCTAAACTGTAGGTCCCTAGGTAAAAAGGGCCCATTGTGGCCTACTTGCCTAGTAAAATAAGTACTACTACTACTACTACTAACCTAACCAGTTGATTCAATTTCTTTCGTTCTGTGTCAGTTTTTTGTTTCGTTGTCTTCCTATAGTATAGCTGTGTGGTGTGGTACTTTTATTATTTATTAAAATTTTGGGTTTAGAGCAATATTTTTGTACTCTCAGCAATATCTGTTTATTACTGTTCGTTTATTAAATATTGCAATAAAAATAAGATCAAATACTTGGTAGACTCGTAAAAATGAAAAGCCACATGCGAAGTTTAAAAGTAGTGGTAATCGCTTTTTTAAAAATGTGTATGGCTTCTATACTATAAATTATCCTACAGTTTGATTAACTTAAACCTCAATTTTCTTTCAAATCAATTTTTAAATAAATTCAAATTCTTAATAATTAAAAAAAATTTTTCTTCCAACCTGTTTTTCTTGACTTAAAAAAAAATTTGATAATTGTAATTTATACAAGTAGTTTATAACTCGATTATCTGTTAATCTTGTTTGTAATTTATTGTTTATCTCTTATTGTAGTGTACCTGAGGCTAAAGTCAGTTTGACTTCGAAACATGTAGTATAAAAAATTGAAATGATTTGTGAGACAAATAAGATTATTATTTAAGAAACCTTTGTCATTTATTTAGTTATTCATTTCAGTGTCAATTATTATAACAGGTTATTTATTTTCACTGGTTAATTATCATGATAAATAATTGTTAGTTTAGGTAATTTACTTTGTTAATTAATTAACATTCTTGTATGGAATTTGAATATTTTAGTTTCTTAAATTATTGCAAACAAAATTTAATTTTTTTCCTCAATCTTTTTTGGTAGACAAAGAAGTCCCTTATCCCTCATGTATCTGGTGTGTTATAAAATTTACATTTAAATAATACTGCTAACAAAATATTACATATAAATAATTATTATAAAAACGTTCGCGCCGCGCCGCTGGTTATTTGACAACCCCGGAGGACGGTGATTTCTATTTAAGCAGCATGCGTGATTGACAAACTTTGGCAACATTGTAAAAACGTCCGCACATGCGTGTTAAATGGATCGCCGTCGCCGTCGGTTACTTAATGGCTCCTGCATTATTTCATTAGTTGATCGACTGGTGGCAATTTTAAATGAATCCAAACTTGTATCAATTTTTTTTGTAGTTAATTTTTTTTAAAATCCAACCAATTATGGGCACTAATTACATAAATTGTGTAAATTATGTACAATAAAAAGAAACCCAACTTTTAATATAGTGGGACTACCCCATTGTGAGATCAAATTCAATGGGTATGACGTGCTGACTTCATTACTTAATTATTAATTGAACCGTCGTGAAACAATTGATCTTCTTTAATGATTCAATAATATTACTTTTGTTTTACAGGGCAAATTTCAGTTCATTACTTATTCTCTAATTATGGATTTCTGGTGAAATGTCCCCTACAATCTCGTGTTATTTACCTGGAAAAGATTTTTTTATAAATTATTTCTCTAGTTCGTATTGTTCGTATTGTTAAGATATTTAAAACGTTGTAGTAGTACGAGTATAAGCAATAGAAATACTATTAGGAAATGGGTCTTGTATTTTGACATTTCGGTACTTTGTTCGCAATTTCTTAGAGCTAATTCTATTGCTTATCTAACAAGATCAAGTTTATTAAAATCGCTTGAGAAAAAAGGAAATGGTAGAGAAAATATTTTTGAATTTGCTATACAGGGTGTCCCAAAATTAATTCCCCAGCCGCCGGGGTTAGTCTCTATGACCAAAAAATAAGTCGAAATTCACTTATGTCAACATTTCAAAAAGTTACTCCTTACGAAATTATGGCCATCTTAAACATCGCAATGAAGGTATTTTTGCAAATCAATTTTTGAAATAGGTATCCAGGTAAAGATAGTTTATATTCAAGTCACCCTTGATGAAGACAGAATACGACATTTTGTGTGTCAATGTCAATAAAATATTTCAAATTTAAACTGACGTACAACGGTAAATAATTAAGTTTTCATATTTATTATAATGCCCAGAAGGTACAGCAATCAAGAATATTTAGAGATAATTAAACTACTTGGAATTTGTAATAATAATGCTCGTGCCGCAGAGCGTCTGTAGCGCCACCGTTTTCCTATTAGGCGACACCCATATCATAAAACAATAAGTGATGTTGAAGTTCGTCTACTTGAAACTGGATGTTTGGCTCCTAACATGATTCATGCTGGTCGTCCTAGACAGCTAACATGGCAACAGAAAGAGCAATTACTCCACGACATTGAAACAAGACCCGTCTGTAAGTACAATTTTCTTCATCGATTGCATGCATGCATAAAACAAAATGGCGAACATTTCGAACATTTGCCTTTGTAAATTTAAGTATTTTAATTTTATTATGTGTAGATGTCACTTGATTTAAATTAATAAACTATCTTTATCTGGATACCTATTTCAGAAATTGATTTGCAAAAATACCTTCATTGCGATCGTTAAGATGGCCATAATTTCATAAGGTGTAACTTTTGACATAAGTGACTTTCGACTTATTTTTGGCTAGAGTCTAACCCCGGTGGCTGGGGAATTAATTTTGGGACACCGTGTATATCTCCAAAATCAATCGATTTAACTAATCGTAGTCTTAAAATGTAGAGGGAAGTTCATTCTTTCGAAACCTGTCATTAGTTCTGCTATTTTGATGATTTTCAATTTAAAAGAGCGAGCACAAAGGAAGGCCTGTTTTCAATTTCATTCACCATCTTCAATTTTAATATTTCGACCATCTTGATAAATATTAAGATGGTCGAAATTGTGGCCTATTTAATTAGCTAACTATTGACATCAAGTTAGTTCAAATCAGTTATGAAACAAAAAAATTGTAAAGAAATACAGAAAGTATGGTTTCTTTGACCCACCCGGTATAAATGATCTTCACAGAAATAAGTTTAACTTGCATTCTGATTCAGTACTTTTATTTATTACCAAATACCATTTGTACCGCATCTCCTGATGAGGAATGAAGGAATACGGAAATAATATACTAGTATTTTTATTATCAGTGTTTATAGAACTATCCTACAAAAAGTTTACGTTAGGTATATACAGTGGTGGCTCCCGAATTAAGGCTGCCGAACTGCGACACTACTAAACAGATGAGTAAATAATAAAAATATGTATAGTTATTATGATAATATTTTGTTGAAATAAGACAATTGAAAACGAAACACTGTGAAATAATTGTGACAACCGGCAGCTCTGTAAACACTGTATATGTGTATATCACTATCAATTCCTACATCCTGCTATCTTCGCGATTATAAACGCCCGCATGTGCCAAGTGCATTCTACTCTATATGCGCTGTTTGTTCCCCGCCCCTTACACTATTATCTTAAGCCGCGTGTGAACGAGCTGAAATCCTTGCCTTTTTTTATATCCTACATCTCGCTATATCACTATCGCTTGTGCACGTTAGACATTTTTAATATGTCTGTTTACAATTGACTTTCTCTAAAACGTTCAACTAAACAAATAACGGTAACTCTTATTCAGAAACAGTGACTAGTCGAGTTTGTCACATCTAACTAATATAGAGTGAGGAGACTACCCAAATTGACGTATTTGATTTTGAATAGACATATTAAGTGATAAGTGTATCCCGCTGGTGATCAGTGCTACTATCCGTCAGACATCATTGATGTCTTAGTGACTGATAGCGACCTGCAAAGCCGGTACCAAGAGCTGTGACCTCTAACCCTGGTAGACTAAACTATATATTGAATAAGACTTACAGGAAACAACTACTCAGCGGACAAAAGCCCCGACTTGCATTGAATTAAAACAAGTCTAGTTTGGTAGCTAAAATCATTTGTCAATTCCTCACTAGACATAGACCGGTTTCGAACTTGTTATGTTCTCGTAAGTATGCCATATGTAACGGAACAAACAAATAACAATAGCAAACCAGGTTAGCCTAAAGTAGACTAAGCAAGACAGTCATAGTGAGTAAGGCTATGTCTAGTGCCGAATTGTATACCCGGAAAACGAATTTAACATATAATATATATATATATATATATATATATATATATATATATATATATATATATATATATATATATATATATATATATATATATTTTTTTTATTTAGGTGATTCAGCTAAAACTCCCCAGGCCGATTACTCGGAAACTATGAAATATATTGAATTTCTGTAAACGCCAATAAATAGATACTCCTAATGACTATATATTGAAGTTCAAACGACGTGCTTGCTGATTACGGTATGAGCGTCGCGACGCGGAGAACAAATTTTAAGTGACAGGAAGTTTGAAAATGTATGATTCTAGTAGTATATTCAATTCTAAGGCTTTTTTGTTTTACGCACATTTTCATTTAAATAAGTAGTTTTTAAATTATAACAAATTTTAATGTCAAACGCCCATAATTTTTATAATCGCATTGAATAGAATTTCTTATAATATTGTTATTGTTACCATTAATAACACTAATACAACACTAAAATGATAAAATAACTACGTTTTTTTAACAGTTATTTCTGAAAACATAAACACAAGGCCTAATTTTATGATTTTGAAAGAAATAAAACTAAAGCAACTTTTCGAAAGTTCCTCCGTTTTGATAAATGCACATATTATAACGACGTGTAAGTGCCGAATCACAGGCAGCTAATAAAGTGTTTTGGGCTAATTGCTGCACAACTGGCATAAATTTTATTTTGCATATCAGCCATGTCTTGTATTGGTTCCTCATAAACCGTATTTTTTTAAGTAACCACACAAGAAAGAATCAGGTGGGATTAAATCAGGTGACCGAGCGGGCCAGCGAAGTGGTCCATTTGCTCCTATCCATTTCTATGTAAAAACAGTGTCTAAATAAATCGAAACAATTCTTGCAGTGTGCGGCGGTGCACCGTCCTGTTGAAACCACATATTAAGCCGCACATTGATGGGAACATCCTCTAATAATGCTGGAAACTCGTTACGCAGGAAATTTAGGTATCGCTGGCTATTTAATATATCATCATATAAATACGGTCCTATTAAATGCCCATTTAAAATGCCACACCACACATTAATACCAAAAACATTTTGGTTATGGGTTATTCTGGTCCATTTTGGATTATCATCTGACCAATAATGACAATTATTGTGAAAACGACTTTCATCGCTCCATACAATATTTCGCAGTAATGTATTATCTTGCGCATACAGTATTGATAAGTGGGAGATAAAATCTAATCTTCAGCACGCAAATGATGAACAAAATGCACTTTATAGGGATGAAATTTGTTATCAGAATGAATTCTTTGAAAAGAGGAAAATGAAATGTCAGTGGCCTCTTCAACACTTCTTATTGAAACATGAGGATTGTTTTCAACACACTGTCGAACTTCCGCCGTTCACGCTTGCCTTTACCGAAGCTTCCATATTGTAGCAAATTTTTCTTTAAATTTAAAAACGTTTTATGATCTGGTTGTCTTCGATCTGGGTAACGTCGACCGTAAAGCCTTGCAGCCTCTCTTGAGTTTCTGCCACATTCATCATAAATAATGATCATATCCAGTTTTTCAAAATTATTGTGTTGAACCATAATATTGCCTTTTTTTACAAGTGAATATTACAAAATATAAAATTTTTCGTCCCTTGTATTGCAGTGACAGATTGTTGACACTTGTCAAATTGTAAGAAACGTCAACTTATGTTAATTTGTTTCAAAGCGATTATAAAAATTATGGGCGTTTGATATTAAAATTTGTTATAATTTAAAAACTACTTATTTAAATGAAAATGTGCGTAAGACAAAATATATACATATATATATATATATATATATATATATATATATATATATATATATATATATATATATATATATATATATATATATATATATATATATATATATATATATATATATATATATATATATATATATATATATATATATATATATATATATATATATATATATATATATATATATATATATATATATATATATATATATGTATATATATATTTTTTTTTTTTTTTTTTTTTTTTATATATATATATATTATATATATATATATATATATATATATATATATATATATATATATATATATATATATATATATATATATATATATATATATATATATACTGTGATAGTCTGTTGCCTACCGTTGTATAGAAATATCTTTTGATTATTTTAAACGTTTTTTGTTCCTTGGATAAAAATTATCGATTATTCTCCTGAATGTCAAAATGTACTACAAACTTATGTTTTATTATTTACAGTTTCGGTAAATGATTAATTAATGTCTGGGTTTATACGTAAGAGGGGTATATATATCGTAGATAATTCGATTAGCACACACGCGGGATTTGGATTGAAAGTTACTTGAAATCGACTCGACTTGTCAATTACAAATTTAGCGACCTCTAATCAATCGGATGCTTCGACTTCAATCATCTCTGTATTAGGATAATTCGATTCCATTCATTATCTGTAATTGAAAACATAATTTGAGATTAACTAAGCCCTTGAAATCCCTGGAATGTTTTGAAATTTTACAGGTGAGGATCATAAAAACGCAGGTTAGTAGAAGTACATTAATATTAATTACATTATTTACTTTCTTGCCAGACACAGCACACCATCTAACAATGTAGGCAAAAATAGCACGCCGAGTTATTTAGTGATTTAGTGAAAACATTCCATAAAAAACCTAAGAGAACGAAACACAATACAAATAAAATAGCACGCTATTTCGGTGATAAATTTCTGTCATCAATTTGACACACTAAGGTTATTTTAACTTTAGTGTCACAAATTATGTGCTTCTCGTAGTGAATTGGTCTGAAATGAAGATGTAAGGATTATTCAGTTTAACATTCAGTACAAAAATAAGATAAAATTACAGTGCATTTATATTTATATTGTGTCGTTATGAGTTTATGAATTGTGACAATTTATTTAAAAAATAAAAACAGACGTTTAACTTAAGGATATAAAATCATTACCTGTAATCAGTTACGCCAAAATTACTAGATACACATTATTTTTAAACAACTACATTCTCGGCCACTTATCACAACGAATATAACATTACCTAACATAACTTGTACCGAAAATGAAAAAGTCCTGCTAGTTTCAATTTTAAAATTAGAATGTGTTAATTACGCCTAAGTGTTTTTCATGGTATTTTCAGTGAAATAATATTATTAATGAATGTCACAATCTGAATATTTTATTTTCAATTAATGCCGCCATTTGAGTGAAAAAGTTAACGTGAACAGACTGTACATGACGAAGGGAGATGTGCACAAGGGTATGATAATTTATACAACTCAGGCAATCTGGAGAATTAATCCATTTGTTGGTAATTTGAAATGTAAAACTACATAAAAGAACGTTTATTCTTCGTGGTAAAGAACAAAGTGCTTTACTTTTAGTCGCAGCTTTTTGTCCTAGTTCACCGGTCTTACACCACATTGAAAATGTGTTTATTGAGAAAATATTACCGACCAATGAGAATTTTTTTTATTATTATATTTTTATAATGTGTACTTTAGCTTACAGATCGGTTATTTAAATAGCACATTTGCACAGAAATTAATTTTCAACCTTTATTTTTGTTAGCAGGAAATAAGTATTTTTTAAAACAGACATTTACTTTTTAATATCTTTTACATTTCTTTTGTTTGTGAACCGATTTGTATAAGAAAATCGAGAAATTTAATATAGATTACGGCTAATCCGATACATGAATTTATATGTATGTATTTTTGTGTCCAGGATGATAAACAGAAATACTTATTTTATAATGTAGTAAAACCCAGAGTTTACTATTTCCTCAGCAGTCACAGAATACATGTTTATATTTACTGAATCTTGGGTAATGAGCCACTCGTTACCAGCTTTAATTTGGGATTAAATTGTAGAAAGTTGGAAACATTTTAATGGTTTTACCTTGATATTTAATCAAGACAGCGACTTTCCACCCCGCAGTCTGCCGTCTTAAAAAACGCTGTTAAAAACAGGTTCTCTTTCTTTTGTCAATATTACTTTTGTCTTTAGTTCTATAAAATAGGTCGAAAATAATCAGAGGTAAGTTTTTCGTAGGATATAATAATAATAATTTCTTTATATCCTGAGTGCATCAAGTTTAATCGGTTAAACTGTGTACGTCACATATTTTAAAAATGTTGCTTAGCAAATGACTTGTGTGGTCTTACTGATCACAGGGTTATATTCTAATCATCCTAAAATGGCAAAAAAGACTTAGTTAAACAGTCGCAAATAAAAAGTGAGCCGTTTTTTACCTGTTTTCTATCCTCTTTTATCAATTTCTTTAAAGTGATTTGTTACGCAATTTGCGGCTTCTCCGCCTCTCCAAGCGAGCTCAACTGCGATAATATGGAAAAGTTTTTCTTACAGTCTTTCAGGAGTGTTTTCATTCCAAAGCATTATCATTTTTTTTATGATCTTCTGAACCTAACGCAACTGAAGAGGCTTTTCTTTTCGTGATATTTTTCGGTAAATGTCTTCTTTTAGCATTACGAGCATCCCTAACGCACTTAAATATCATTAAATGGATCGAAAATGCCGTTGTATTTTAAAAAATACATGTCCTGAAGCATTTTTGCAGTTATGTTTCACATGTCTTTATCACATTTTTCTTATAATCTTTACCATCTCTCCATCTCATATTGAAAGCCCATTCTTTAAGTACCATCGCAATCTATGGTTGTAGTGGCTTCAAAGTGCTATCCTCTTTCATTATAAAATCAGTAAATTGGCTCCCATACCGATTTATGCGTTTTTGTTGTGTTAATAGGAACGCTTCTTAGGATTTCTTTGTCAACTTCGGAAAGTGAAACATTTCCGAAACGAGTACTTTCTTTGTTTACTTCCATGTGTAGGAAAGTATAAATGACACTGGCAATTCAAACTATCAGAATCGTTAAGTTGGTAAGTATCGCATAGCAACGACAAGCCAAAGCTTACTTTACATGTCAAAAATATATAAACAGCTAGGTGAAAAATAACCGATTATTTTTGCAAAATAACCACTTATTTAAACAAGTCACGTGGTACAAATTTTAAGGTTCTTATTGATTAGATTTATGATGAGGGAAATAATCAAGAGAAAATAAATTCATAATCGACAAAATAATTATACAAAGTTAAGACATTAGATATGCATCTGCGAAATAAAATGCATTAGAGATAAGATATTTTTCAACTGTGTTTGTAAATCTTTTTATATTTACAATATTTTTTATACTAACAATTAATTTATTGTACAAAACATTACCGATATAATATGGGTTAGATTTGTACAATTCAAGCCTATGAATTTCGTGTTGCAAACCCGAACCACGACGTGTCGAGTGTTGTGATGTTCGTTTAGAAGATCAAATTTTGGTGGATTCTTTTACCAATGTATATATATATATATATATATATATATATATATATATATATATATATATATATATATATATATATATATATATATATATATATATATATATATATATATATATATATATATATATATATATATATATATATATATATATATATATATATATATATATATATATATATATATATATATATATATATATATATATATATATATATATATATATATATATATATATATATATATATATATATATATATATATATATATATATATATATATATATATATATATATATATATATATATATATATATATTATATATATATATATATATATATATATATATATATATATATATATATATATATTATATATTATATATATATATATATATTATATATATATATATATATATATATATATTATATATATATATATATTATATATATTATATATATTATATATATTATATATATTATATATGTTGTTTTTCAGGTTTTCGCGGGTGGTGAATGTTAAATTCGTTTTCCGGGTATACTTCCGCGTAGGTGATGGGCCCCGAGAGGGACCGTGGTTGTCTGAACGACGTTTCGGCAGAATCTCATCTGCCATCTTCAGGTTCTAACAGATAACTGCTTACTGCGGCTTCTGGTAACTCGAACTGAAATGACGTTTTCTGGATCTGGCAGTTCTTTATATACTCTACCTATGTTACGCTCTGTTGCTCTCGACACACTCCGGGCGTCATGGTCTGTTGCACCCATCTCCTGATTTCGAGCGCGGCTTCGTGTAATCGGTCCTGTTCGGGCGCGCATGCGTGTGTCTGTGCTTATGTCACGGTCTGTTGCACCCATCTCCTGATTTCGAGCGCGACTCCGTGTACTTGGTCCTATTAGATTAGCTCTGGTTGGTTCCTCTTCGTGTGTTCGTTGCGTTATGTTTCTTGCTTCCTCATGGACAGCAGCATGCAATACCAGAGCAGGCTTCCATGTGGTAGGTAGTCTTTGGGTGTCATCTCGTGTATTTAGATTGTGTGGTCTTTTCTCTATTTCTATGGCCTCTCTGATGATTCTTGACTTGTAATGTTCGATATTGGCTAGTGTTTTTGTTTTGTCGAAATCAATCCTATGTCCTGTAGTTTTGACATGTTGAGCTAAAGATGATGTTCTCTCGTCTTTTCTAACAGCGTTTATGTGTTCTTCGCGTCTTGCACTTATTTTTCTGTTGGTCTGTCCTATGTATGATTTGTTGCAATCTTGGCAAGGTATTTCATATACCCCTTGACTTTCTAGAGCAATTTTGGTCTTTGGATTTCGAAGAATGGTGCTGATTTTCTTGTCGGTTTGAAAAGTTGTTTCTATTTTATGTTTACGTAGAAGTTTGCTTATTTTATCCGTTGTTCCTTTTATGTATGGCAGATAGGCTTTTGCTATGGGTTGTTCGGAGTCCTCTTGATTTCTCGGCCGAGATGGTTTTGACAACTTCTGTATTCTTTGTTGTGTGAACCCATTCTTTCGCAGCGCTTTGTGAAGAGTTGACATTTCTTCTTTGAGGTTGTCTGCATCTGCTAGTCTCTGCGAGCGTGTGACTAATGTCTTTACTACTGAGTTTAGTTGTGCTGGATGGTGGTGTGACTGTGCATTTAGGTATCTGTCAGTGTGAGTGGCTTTTCTATAAACTGTGTGGCCTAGACTTCCGTCCTGCTTCTTCTTGACCAGTACGTCGAGAAATGGTAGCTGACTGTCAGTCTCTACCTCCATGGTGAACTTAATTTTGTCGTGAATACTATTCAGATGTTCTAAGAAGTTAGTGAGATTCTCTCTTCCATGAGTCCAAATCACAAATGTGTCGTCGACGTACCTTAGCCATAGGCTTGGTTTTAATGGTGCAGATTGTAGTGCTCGAGTTTCTAAATCCTCCATAAAGAGATTGGCAATAACTGGAGATAGGGGGAGCCCATCAGGGGCTCCTTCGGTTTGTCTGTAGCGTTGCTCATTGTATGTAAAATAGGTATTATTTAGGCAATGTTGAGTTAGCCTAAGAATATGATCTGCTGGATGATATTTTCGCTTGATAATGTCGAGTGACTCCTCTACGGGTACGTTGGTAAACAAGGATATGACATCGAAGCTCACTAGAAGATGTTCCGCTTGGACGGTCTGATTTCTTAATAACTCAATGAAATGGTCTGCATTTTTCACGTAGGATTTAACTTCCTCGGCAAATGGTTGTAGTTGTCTGGCTAAGTGTCTTGCTAACTGCTGTGTGGGTGACCCTATTGAGCTAACAATTGGTCTTAGAGGAGCTCCTTCTTTGTGAATCTTTGGTAGACCATAAAATTTGGGACATCTTGAAGACTTCTCTCGCGGAATGATCTGGTTCTGTGTCTCTTTGTCGATTGGACTGGCTTTGATTTTGGCTTTTGTCGTCTTCTCCAGGTAAGTAGTAGGATCTGTGGTAATAAGTTGATATGCAGTGTCTCCTAGTAGACTCTATTTTTTGTATGATAATCGTCGCTGTTCATCACTACTGTTGCGTTTCCTTTGTCTGCGGGTAAAATTATGATGTCCTCATTTTGTCGTAAGGTCTTCAGTGCTTCTAATTCCTCGTGTTGTAGATTCCTCTTTGGAATACGGGCTGTTCTTAATATACGTGACGTGTCCTGGCGTTCAGACAACCACGGTCCCTCTCGGGGCCCATCACCTACGCGGGAGTATACCCGGAAAACGAATTTAACATATATATATATATATATATATATATATATATATATATATATATATATATATATATATATATATATATATATATATATATATATATATATATATATGTATATATACAGTTAGTCCAAAGTCAAACTCGGACAAAGTCAAAGAAATAATATTCTTGTAGAAAATATCAAAATCAACTACTAAGAAAACACGACAAATAGGCTTGATTAACTAAATACACTGTATATTACATAATGCACATAAAAATTTACCCAATAAGGTATTATGTTTATAAGAATATTAACAGTTATAAATAACAAGCATAACATAGGGTCAAAGTAAAACTCGGACAAAATGTACTAATTATAATTTACACTGCGCTCCGTTGCTTTTTGCAAGTTCTGACAAGTACGGCGGTTGGGTACAGGGGGACGACGAAATTTCTCAACACGGGATACGACTGTTGGGTGACTTCTACAGTATAGTAGCAAACATGGGACGTCAAAGAGGCCAGACATCTGTAGATTTGCGAAAATTAATTATTGAACACCATAAAAATGGGCGGACAATACGGGATATTGCTGAAATGGTTAACAGAAGCCACTCAACCGTATATGATATTATAAAAAAGGTACAAAACCCAAAATTTAATATCGAATAAAAAAAGAACCAGTTCGCGGAAAAAGCACCTTTTCCAAATGAAATTGCTGGGCACTTTGTTTTAATGTTGTTTTCAATATCTTCAAATATAATTTATGGTCCATAATTCTATCGATAAAATATAATTTTCCGGGTTCTGCAGCCGACATACATCCCCAAATTAGTAGAGAACTCCCACCATGTTTCACGGTTGGACGGAGATTCCGCTCTCTTAATTCTTCTCTCGGTTTTCGCCATACTGTAACTTTGCCATCGGATGCAAATAAATTTATTTTGGTCTCATCGGCGAAAATAACTGATTTCCAAAATGAAAAGTCGTGGTGCCTGTGCTCTTTAGCAAAGTTCAGTCTTTTAAGTCAATTTCTTTTATTAACTAGAGGTTTATTCCTAGCAGTCCTACCGTGTAGGTGGTGTTTGAGAAGAATTATTTGAATGGTTTCAGGGTTAACACTCTTCTGCAGGTACTTGCTAGCATCAGCTGCCAATTTAGGTGCACTTAATGTAGGATCTATTGTTACCTTTCGGACAAGCCAGCGCTCCTCAGCTTCTGTAAATATTTTCCGCGAACTGGTTCATTTTTTATTCGATATTAAATTTTGGGTTTTGTAACTTTTTTATAATATCATATACGGTTGAGTGGCTTCTGTTAACGATTTCAGCAATATCGCGTATTGTCCGCCCATTTTTATGGTGTTCAATAATTAATTTTCGCAAATCTACAGATGTCTGGCCTCTTTGACGTTTGCTACTATACTGTAGAAGTCACCCAACAGTACTATCCCGTGTTGAGAAATTTCGTCGTCCCCCTCTACCCAACCTCCGTACTTGTCAGAACTTGCAAAAGCGACGGAGCGCAGTGTAAATTATAATTAGTACATTTTGTCCGAGTTTTACTTTGACTCTATGTTATGCTTGTTATTTATAACTGTTAACATTCTTATAAACATAATATCTTATTGGGTAAATTTTAATGTGCATTATGTAATATACAGTGTATTTAGTTAATCAAGCCTATTTGTCGTATTTTCTTATTAGTTGATTTTGATATTTTCTACAAGAATATTATTTCTTTGACTTTGTCCGAGTTTGACTTTGACTAACTGTATATATATATATATATATATATATATATATATATATATATATATATATATATATATATATATATATATATATATATATATATATATATATATATATATATATATATATATATATATATTGTTTCTTTTTTTGCAACACAAATACCCTGATTGAGGAGTTACTCCAAAAAATAATATCGTACCGGAAACGTGATTCCATATTGGAATGATAAAATATTTTTATGGTTGAACTACTGGCAATTTGGTGAAGTCTTTTTAAAGAAAAACAATTGGTGACACATTTATTAATAATAAAATTTACATGTGATTATCAATGAAGAGAAAAGTCAATATGAATCCCAAGCAGTTTAAAAGTAGTTACTTGTTGAATTGACCGACTATTAATTTTTCATAGAGGACTAGATAGGTAATTTGCCCCTATAGAATAAAACTGTAATGAGTACGTTTTGTCTTGATTCATTACCAAATTTTTATTATTAAAATAAGAATTTAACGACTATAGAAAATTTTCTCTGTCTGAAATTTTGTGTATCGTCATAATTCGTCGAGATTCGTCCAGAAATGCAATAAAAATTTTCTAAATTTTTTTTCCTCACTGTGGGGTGAGGAAGTAATAAATGATACTATAATATAAATCATAATAAATATGTATCTAATTTTTGACTACAATAATAATTGTAAAACTTCTGAGGAATGCCAAGAACCTTTCAGGAATTATATGTAATTTTAAAGATTCTACGGAATCCAAGAGAATTCCAAAGAATTCCACGAAATTCCATATGCCTATACACCAAACTTCCAAAAACAGGTTTATCCCTCGCTGTATCTACATACAAAAGTATCAGAATATTTTACTGAGTAGAAAATCCTTTTAATAGTAGAAAGAGCACTTAAGAGGGCTAATCGAACCAGTGTTTGTAAGGTAATTTTTCAAAATTTATTTCTTCCATACGGTTTAGTCAAATTACACCAAATTTGGAGGATCAGTAGTTGAAAGTATACTAGAGGGAACATGTATATCTATTTTTAATTAATTTTCATTTTATGTAGGGAAAACTTATACTGTAAATATAAGTGAAATTTGAACGTGATTAGCTCCTGAATTATGATATAAATCGGTAAAATTCGGGGTAAAATTCATACATAGCTTCTAGAATGAATCTTCATAATTATGCTCCGCAAGTTTCAAACTTTTATTCCGTACCATTTTGTTAAAAAGAATTTTCTAAATAAGTATCTTTGTCACTACAAATGGAGCAAAGAAGTGTTACCTCTATCGGGAATCGCACCTCAATGAAGTCGGTGAATAAAACGTCCAGTGAAGGTATAGTCAAGAGCAAAATTATTCAGGGGCGCATGTATAAAAACTTTCTAGAGAGTGACACAGCTATCCGAAGCTTTTTCCCGACTAGGCCCCTTAACGAGCGGCTACGGCCCACCGAAACCCCTTCAGTTTGCGAACACTGTTCACCACTACTTTGACTCAACTATTTAAAAGTTACCGAGCCGCCACTGGTAAAGTTATCTTAGCAGTACTAATAATAATAAAATCAATCCTATTAATTCATTTTAAATCTAGTTCCGACATTTAATGAACAATATGTTCCTTTACAAAGTACAATAAATTTCTGAATTTCGTGAAATACTACTTTAGTGGATGTTTTAATTGAGTGTTGAATTTCCCTAAAAGTAAATGTGAACGGTAAAGTTAACTAAAGTTAAAAAGAAAGTAACTCAAATGTAATGTTTTATTTGCTTTTGTCCACTGAGATTTACTGCTCAACCCGTTGTGCATTGCTTTGTTAAAGACCACCCTTTCATCCCACATTGCTGTATAATAGGAGAAGGATACCTTTCTAATATCCTATTTGACAGTCGGTCTGGAAAATTCTAAATAGTTGCGAAGTAGTTATGACCCTCTTTACTAATTAAGTGAAGATTACAAATTAGGTTTCGTTGGAAGTTTTACATTACGTTGCAATAATGTTTTCTCCCACCATTTGATGGACGAATAAAATGCTTTGTGCAATTTCGTTTTACTGTGTAATCATTAGAGCTGTCCGAGGTCACCTGGCCGACAGAGCCGTCATATGACTCATATGTTTACATCATATCATAATACTTGAATAAGTACAGTAAATGGAAATAAATTTTAACAATAATGTTACATTTTATAAAAATTTGTATAAAACTCACCCTTTTAAGCAGATTTATGAAGTAGTTTGGTTGTCGTCATCACAAAGTAGGGCAGATCTATAGTATAATAGCATCAGGTATGTTTCTACAGCGATGTTCGCTTTGGTGAAAAAATATGTTTTGCATTTTGAAAATGACCATTCGACATCTACGGATGTAATACAGGCATAAGTAAAACAATCTGTGAACTCACTTAACGAAGTTGTAGATGCACCACCACAAATTTGTCTTAATTTGCTAAAATCAGGATCTTTCTGTAATACACTCTCAAATTTTTCACTAACGCGATTATTTTTTGCGTCATTTATAGCCTGTAGCTGTGTATTTACGTCGTCCACTATTTGCAGCGATTCCACTAATGACAACGAACTATTTTGCAATTTTTCTATTGCGTCGAATAGTCCTCTATAATTGTTATTAATAGTTTTTAAATCTGTTTCAAGGGAAACGTCTTGAAAGCTTGTCTGGCTTTCCCTAATAGCTGCAGCCTCGTTAGGGTTGAACTGTAGTATCACAGCTTTTATTTGTTGAAAATATTCAGCATAATAAAAAGCCGCTTTCAACCACGTTCTCCAACGTGTAAGAATCGGCTCTGGTGGTTCAGGGATACCAGGACACTGTCTGTGAAATGCTCGAAGCCGTTTAGGAGATTTGAGAAAAACTTTTTTTGTATTTGCTATTAATGCATCTACCCCCTGGAAAACATTTTCGAATCGTTTCTGCCACAAGATGTAACGCATGCACTTTACACGTAACATAAAAACCTACAATTGTCTCTTTGAAAAGAACGGCCTACCACGCGCATTGTCGGGGCACCATCAATCACAAACATCAATCCTTGACTTGTTGAAAGTTCAAATTTTTCGAATGTCTCCAACACCCCGTAATTATTTCGCCAGTACACGCAGTTAGTCCTTTACTAGCTAGTAAAAGTAGAAACGTTAGTTTAAGAGGGCCCAGTACACGTACTATAATATTTAAAATAGATTTTTTTTTACAATCTGTCGTCTCGTCAATACATAACCAGAGCCGTGTATTTTTTAATCCACATTTAATCCTATTTACAATGTCTTCACGAACAGCTGGAATATATCTACGTAACGATGTACGACTTGGTAAGTTCACCTGGGGATTGTATTTATTCCAAAACTTCCGAAATGGTTGTTTATCCAGTGTGTGTAGCGGAATATTACAGGCTATTAACATTAACAATAAATCAAACACAAACTGAGTTGTCAAAGACATGCCATTTTTTTTGTTTTGATGTTGCACGGTGTTGATGACGACGACAAGCTGTTTTGTGCCAGCACATTAAGTCTTGATTACAAACTTTACAAATTATTTTACATCCGTCATAGAATAAATCCGGAAATTCACCGATAAATTTATTCACTGTGTCCGCGTACGGTCGTTTTTTTACCCTTTGGCGCGTTTGACATTATGTATAACTTATAGGTACAACCTCACGCATTAACCTTTCAAATAAGACTGCAGCGTAAATCACTTCTAAATCGGCACGTGTGATGCCATCGCAAGACCGTGGCTGTACTCCAGCCACCTCGGACAGCTCTAGTAATCATTGAATAATGCACTTTAAAACGGTTCTTATTAACATTTTGAATGTACAGAGTATATAATTTATTTGCTCATATTTCAGCGTTTATGCTGTTTTTGATGACATACGAATGATGAATACTTAGCAATGAATAACGACTACTGGATGTCGTTTTCAACTAATTTGATTTGGACATATGCTGCTTTTTGCCAGAAGCTCTTCAATTTTATTAACAAATTGAGGATTTGTTACTCTCTGACAATGCAGCAACGTTTTCTGATAAAAAATTTTATTTGCAGGGGTCAGAAAATGTATTGAAGTTAAATGAATTTAATGATATTATAATATTTTAAGCAATTCCATTGTTTAATTGTATACGCCAAATTGAAAAAAAATGCGTTGTCGTTTACGAAATAAAAATCACTTTTTAGGTGTCACCTTTAGGTCGCTCCAGCTATATTAGGAAGCGATTTTAGACATATGTTTATGGCAGCTTTTCGTCTTACTTTAAGTAAGGATTAGGTGGCTCAAAGATTTACATGTTATTTAGAAACACTTTGTATACAAGCTTTGAATTAATATACTAACGCTCGTCAATGTTTATTGCTTTAATTTAACGTTTGCTAAAAGAACATTATTTATTCAAATTTGAAAATATGCATGGTGGTCCTTTTAAATACGAATTTACCAGTTTTCCATTTTATACATATAGGTATGTAAGTAGATATAAAATTTAAAAAGCGAAGTCATATATTTTTCCTTAGTTCCAGTTACGCAATTAGAAATTTAAAATGATGCAGTAGAGAAATGAAAATTAAAGGGAAATAAAGAGACATAGAGGTAAAACAAATTAAAATATGTTTTTCTTTAAAGGTATTTATTTAAATTAAATTTCACGCGAATTATATTACACAAGTCTTAGAAGTGGCAGAATAATAAATTAGAAAGACGTTAAAAAGGAGTACCTAGGACAAAAACTTTAGTAATAACACCACTGGATATGGTAGACTTTGATGCTAGAAAAATGCCTGTTCTTAGAGGAAAAAATAATACTGGTAAAATTACAGAATGCTACACATTTAAAAATGTTTGTTTCATGCAAGAAAATTATTTCTCTTGGGTAAATTTGTTTGTTCGACATATAACTTCCCTCAACTCAAATACATTTATTCAGTTTGACTGAAATAGTTTTGTCTGCACAAAATGAAATTTTGTTTAAATAATTTCTTTGAATTAATTAAATTAATTTGAATTAACATTTTTTTATTATTTCATTTAAGTACATGTTTTTCTTCACGTGACACTTTTAGTTGTCGTGAAATTTACAATCTCTGTATTAAAAAAATAAAAATATTACTCCAAAAAAAATATTTTGTTCCAAATTTATTTTTCCTCTAAATTACATCTTCTGTTATTTGATAAAAATAAGTTTATTTGATGCAGTTGATTTAAAAGAAATATCTTAAATTTAATAAATACAATGTTTTGAATATTCATGCAATTTCCATCTGCAACATTTTCCCCCTTCTACGGTACGTCATTAATTAAGCTACCGGCGCGCGGCAACGAGACGTAAGCACTGAGCATGTGTCTTACTTATATGAAGTAACTTTATCTATGGTGAAGTGTATTGGCTGTTTCTAAAAGTGTAAAGTGTTCTTACAAAATTGCGGATTGGAGGAGTTTCTTCCAACATTTATTGGTAAATAGGTGCGTAAATCAACCCACGTTGCCTACCTGTTATAGCATAATTTATGAAGAAGTTAAAACATTTTTCTGTGTAATATAAAATGTAGGTTCACTTTACCTACACATTTGAAAATTTAACTAGGCATGTATAGCTTACACTTTGTGAAATGTAAAGTAGGTATAGGTACAGTTTAGTTCTTATTTCGTCATTTTCCGTTTTAAATCGATCGGGTACCACCTATTTACCTATTCTAAAAAAGCGGACAATGATATTAGCCATACATTTTTAAATCAGCCAAAAAAAATGGTGTGCCATGGAAATTTAAATAAGAATTTAAATGTCAAACTTCGACACGACAAAGACATTTGAGGTTGTAAATAGTGTTCTGTAATGTGTACTTTAATTTATTCCTAAGTTCAGTTTTCATAATTTTTTGGTTTTTAATTAAAACCACGTTTATTCCAGTCAAAGGGAAGTGGAAATTTGTTTTGCTAATGGATTCGCAAATGGAAACTCAGCAGAAGTGGCCAGGGAATATATAAGATTTCCACATACACAATATCCATATCCAACAACTGTTAAGGATTTTAAATGGGGTTGAACAAAACAACATCAACAGTCAACACTCATCAGGAAGAATTACCCAGTGAATTTTGCGTGAATTCAATAAAAATCTAACAACAAGTACAAAAAGAGTCTTCGTTGTTGTTGGCGTTTCACAGACTCAAATTTCCCAAGTCTTTTAAGAGGGAATCACAGGCATGCTTGTCATTTTACAACACGTTCAAGGTTTACATCCAGGTGACCAAAACCGAGGATTAAATTTTTTTCGGTTGGTCCTATTCTAAAATAATAGAGATTGTTTAACATATTGTGGACCAATGATACCTGCTTTACTTGCCGGGGGTTGTAAATTTCCATAACCAGCACGTGTGGGTATATGCAAATCCTCATACCGTTCGATCAAGAAATTTTCAACATGAATTCAGTGTAGACGTTTGATTTAGAATTTGTAACAGTCATTTGTTTTTTTATCACCATGTGTGAATGCCGAAATTATTTTGCAATTCTTACAAACAAAGCATGGCAATATGTGGGAAAAGATTCCGCAAATTTTGATTAATGGCTTGGTTCCAACTTGACGGCTGCCCATATCATTTTAGGAGAATTGGTGGGAACTGGTTGGAGGTTTGAAAACAATTGGATTGGATTGGTCGTGGAGACCCAGTTGCATAGCCTCCACGATTCCCACATCTGACTCCCTTAGACTTTCTTGTGTGAGGATTTTTAAAAGAAAGTATGTATGTGACTCCTGTAGAAACAAGGGAGGAACTTATTAATCGCATTAGAAATGAGTGTGATGAATAATGGTTCACCATTTATTTTACGTAAGACATTCTATTGTATGTCGGTGTAAATTGTACATGGTCATTTAAACTCGATGTCTCATTAATATTCAGGGAAGACCGAATAAGAAAAACCAAATTTTTTTAAAGAATATTGGGGACCAATCAAAGAACATTTTTTGTCGCAAAATTTTCAAATCTTTTTCGGACTTCCCTGTTTGTGATTTTATGTTATATGATCACACACAATTCGTCCATATCTATCGTCCGGGTCTTAATTTTTGAGTGTTCCCCACAAAAAGAAATTTAACGGTGTTAAGTCTGACGGTTTTGGTGACCATTCTATTGGCCCGTGAGTTCCTATCCATTTGCCTACGTAGGTTTCGTTTAAAAAGTTTTGTAAAATGTTGGAATTATGTTCAGGTGTCCCATCTTGCTGTAGCCATATACTGTTATGCCATAACTGCACATTTTGTAGAAGTATAGGTAGTTCCTCTCTAAAAAATTTAAATATCTAGCACCGGTAAGTGATCCCTCATAAAAGTAGGGCCCAATAAGATGGCGCCCAATAATACCATACCAGATATTCACCCCATAATGGCCTTGGTTTGCGATTGGATTTACCATATGGGGATTTTCTGTTGCCCAATATTGGGTATTTTTTTTTTTGATTGGTATACCATTAATGACAAAACGGCTTTTGTCTATCCAAAGAATATGATTGTAACTATGGGAATCCTCTTCTGCTGCAACAATAATTTGTGCAAACAAATTCATTCTCCTTTCTGAGTAGGGTTGAAATAGATGCTCTAAGTTATGAATTTTGTAATCATGAAATTTATTTGCCTTCAAAATTCTTTGGATAGATGAAGACGACATATTAGGTTTCCTCTTAGCATCATTTATAGAATTTCTTGGGTTATTTTGGAAATATTGCAGAAGCTGACCTACTGCTTCATCAGAATAAACTCTTTTTCTAATTAGTTTTACCTTTCTTGCAGAGAAAGCTGTATCATTCTGCCTAAGTGTTGTCTCTAATCGAGTAAATATTTAATAATTTTGCACTCTGGGTACATTTCCCTATAAAGGCGTTATACCATCTTAGCATTTTTTTCTAGCTTCCCCGTATATTAATAATATATCGACTTTTTCGTTATCTATCACCCTAAATTACTTGCTTATTTTTTACAACCTGAAAATACAACAATTACGAATGATTTTGACAAGATACATTAATTTGACAATATTAAAAATAGTAACAAAACACAAAGGTAGTCATGGCCAACTCCATAAAACCAAATATAATGAATAAAATTTATGTTACAGACTGCATTGAGCCTCTCTTGTTTTTGACACATCTTTATCTATAACTTTTAAATTAAAAAAGATATAATAAATATTGATTTTCATAAAAAAATGTTCTTTGATTGGTTCCATTTAATATTCTTAAAACAGTTTTGGATATTCTTTTTCGGTCTTCCCGGAATATTAACGAGACGTCGAGTCTGAATGACACTGTACAATTTACATCGACATACAATAGAACGTCATTGAAAAATGGTCCACATTTTGAGAAATTGCTTTAAATTATTATTAGATTTATTTGTTATTATCATTATTGTTAGTTGTTTTGTTTTTGACGATTTTCGTTAAATCTGGCATACCTAGTATTAAAACATGTATGACTTGAAACAAATAACTCTGTTTATCTTAAAAATGCTGCATCTTATCGACTTGTGACAAGAGGGTCCAAAATAAAATTGTATACCCTTTCATATACATAAAAAAAATTTATATAGTCTAGTTGGCTAATATTTTTTCCATAAGTGCTTATATGTGCCCCTCTATCTATACGATTAGAAATATTAAACAATGGTTTTAATGTTTGTTAAACGACTTGCATCCCAATACTTAGTCTTTTGCCAGAGAATCATGATTTTATTTTAAAGACGTAATTTTGTAATAAAACAATTTTTTTAGATAAAATTTATTTCAACGCACTGTATCTCACAAAACGACCCATGTTTATAGGAACTTTTCAATTTAAAAAAGGTGTTCTGTCAACTTTCAAAGTCCTGCCACAAAAAAACAGACTCACGTTGTATGTATTTTCAGACTACAGATCTGAATGCACTAGGCAGTTCTTGAGTAGTGGTAAGAGATATGAAACTTCTCGTATGGTCTAAATGCTACTATTCGACCGACATCATAGATGTTTCTGTGGCGGATAGCGAATTGCGAAGCAAGTACCGAGAGCGGCCACCTCTAGCCCAGGTGGACTAAACTACTGTTATTAAATATAATTTGAACGAAACAACTACTCAGCGGGCAAATACCCCGAACTGCATTGGATTACACCTTCAAATCATGATAGATCGATAGCCAATATCATTTGTCAATTCCTAACCAGACATGGACCGGTTTCGAACTTATTTGTCCTCCTCAGTATGCCATAGGTTATGGAACATAACCTATGGCATACTGAGGAGAACAAATAAGTTCGAAACCGGTCTATATCTGGTTATGGAACATAACCTATGGGTGATTTCATAATTTTTTAGAATTTTGGTTCTACAAGCCGATAATCTAATAAAAAGTATTGGTTACATATGAATATATGACCTTCTTTCTGTTCCATCAAGTACTGTATATGAAAATAGATACTTACCTGAATTTTATTGCCTGATTTGTACGGATATTCAACGTAACTCACTCCGCTAAATACAGCAAACGGAAATGCAAATAAAAGTGACAATATCCAGAGACAGGTTATAATTCGTAGTGATCTTTGGAGGCTTGATATGGCTAGTTTGTAAAGAGGATGACATATAGCTAAATACCTTTCCGTTGAAAAAGCTACTACCGTCAATACGGAAACATATGAAGCCCTGGAAATAATTTTGTCCGTCATTAAAGCACATCTAAGAACGGGAAGTCAAATTTAAAACAATTTAATAAATAATACGAGTTGAAACAAATCATGAGAGAAACTGAAAACAGATTATCTCTATAACGGCAGTTTTGATTTTCTTTGTCAGGAAATATAATAGAACGAGACATCTGTTCGAAATAATAATAATGGATAGTGACTAAGTATTTCCAGCAATATTAAATTTTAAGCAAATGCTTTAATAAAAGGTGATTTGAAATTTACAGATTGTAAATACATTCAACATTTTACATTTAATCCAAAAGTTTTTAATTACAGTAGAAATATAATGATCACACGCTCAATCAGTTGCCTCGATTTGCAATTTCATCACATGCCTAGAATTTATAGACGTTTTCATATAGTGCAGTGTGGTGATAATGTATAGAACAAATTCAATAAAACTTTCCAGGAAGATCCTCGGACAGGACAATTTTGTTTTTCAAAAAGGCATCTTTTATGACAAATGGTATTTTTTGTTTGTCTTGTTTCGATCTATGACGTCAGAGCTTATTTATTCCATTTGTAAAACGACTAAATTTCGATGTCAAATATCTCGAAAACTTTCCGTTTCAGCATGCCACTTTTTTCATATCAGTGTATGCAGAAAAGTATTCTGCATACAAATCCATAAAAAAATATGCTGCTATTTAAAGAAATACCGATGACGGCATAGAACGGAAACAAGACACAATCAAAGAATGCCATTCATCAAAAAAAGATGCTTTTTTGCAAAACAAAATTGATCTGTTGGAGGATTCTTTGCGAAAACCTTCCTGGAAACTTTTATTGAATTCGTTCCATATTATCATCATATTATACCCGGTTTTGAAAATCAGTTTTAGAGAGAAAATTGAATATTTATTTGCTAGTTAAAACTGTTGTTTGTCTAATACGAATTTACATACCATTTTGTGGCCATGAACTATGTGCTATTATTGATTTTCTCCAGATGACACTTTTTAAAGGATGGGCAAGAAAAAACTTTTTTCCGCAACTGTCTAGAAAGTTAACAGATTTTGGTCAATTTTTTGAATGGAAAATATATACTAACCCAGTAAAGTGACATAGGGGATCGGTAAAATCTTTACCGATCCCTTATGTCACTTTTGGTTAAGAGCAGTAGGTTAGGTACATAATTTTAGGCACTTTACACAATAGCGCTTGACATCTGTGAGTTGAATTTTATGAATTATGTTTGCAAAATATTTTAAATTAAAAAGTTTTTGAGACTAGCAAGAATGCTTGCACAAAAACCATTGTACGCAACACACTCGGAAAGTGTCAGTATTGGGCTCGCCGTAGGCTACTTTCCAGTTCGTCCAGTAAAGAATCACTGTTCGGTCTTGTTACGTGTATAACTATTACGTTATGACTTGTTTTTTTATTACTATATTTCTTTGATCCCCACGGAATGAAACCAAATATTGCATGGATTACAAGATTGATATACAGATCGAGCCAACCCACTAGATATACGACTAGCGGTATGCGCAGTTTGCAATCACCCGTCTGTTACCAGCGCGAATGTCAGAATGTGCTTTTACAGTAGGTTAGGATATTGCTTTTTTCAAGAAGGAGGTCTTTTTGAGCATCCAGTTTGAACTGTTTAATTATTTACTTACGTATTGTTTTATTTTTTTAGAGTTGGTATTATTTTTTCTTTATTATTTATGAGAATACTAATTTATGTTTTTAGAATTACTTCTTGTTTCGAAAGAAATTCAAAATTTGATTGTGTGCTGTTCTGATATTTTAGTGACGTCTCGGAACTAACTGAAATTGTGAAACATTCAAATAATTTTAATAAATACGTTAATACGCAAAGATTTCTTTAGATGAACAAGTAATACTCTCCACCACGGCTTTAGCGATATTGATTCTACTTTAGAGATGGGTAGTTCGCGAACGAACTATAAAAATGAACAATTCTTTTAGGTGAACTAAATGAACTAGTTCATGATTTCTAAACGAACTAGTTCCAGACTAGTAAACCACCGGAGACTGCGAACTGTGAAACGACAACATATCTTTGAGCGGTGAAGTGAACGATGAGATGACTCGAGATCGAGAAGGACATCTGTGACCGATACAGTCGATAGTCGGTGCTTGGTTAGGTAGCACAGACTGCGTTAAAAGAACTGGAGATGAGTTGTTATTTAACAATCTGTTATTTGTAAATAACGTTAACAGACTGTTATTTCTGTTCGAAAATAACAGATAAGCGATATGACATAGTAAATATTCACGCAGCAACGTTATTCAAAAAATAGAAACAGATGAAAACCGTAGATAGTATGGGATAACGATTTGATGACGACAACGTCGACAAGACAACTGTTATTCAGAAAACAACAGCAAATGAAATAATTCGATATTCCATGTCACAACAAACATTTAATTTATATTTGTATTAGTATATTATATATGATATTTATTTATTTATTTATTCAGCATGAAATGATAATAGTTGGAGGTTTGAAATTAAAAAAACGTTTTATGGAAATCAATTATATATTTTATTTACTTATATGTATATGCACGTAAGGCAATCAATTAAATAAAACATAAAAATCAAACTAAACAAAATCCATTCTTTTAAAAATTAAATAAATAACTTATATAAAATATAGAGTGGAAGGAAAAAATAATAACGCTGAAAAAATGTTTGCTAATTATTATTTACTACTTTTACAAAACTTATCATAAATAAATACAACATATATCTTTTTAAACAATTATTTTCCCAGCTATTTGCGAAAACGCTGAAACTTGAATTAGAAAAAAAATAAAATGCACATTATGTTCAGTGTGACTGACTCAATAATGTTATTCTTTATTCCAACTATTCTGTACAGTAAAACCAAAAATAGATAAAACAAAAGGTACTCACTAGTTGAATAATCACTTTAAAAACTTTAAAACAGCTGCTGATACGTGTTTCTGCTTTTAGCTTCGTCTGGACAGCTCATTTAAAGGACGCAAAGTAATTAAATACTAGTAAACCAAAATGTAATAAACATTGATGGTTTCAGAGAACAGGATAATTAAATAAATAAATAAATAAATAACTTTATTTGCAATATAAAGTACAGCAAAAAAATACAATTACAAGAAAATATAGAACACAAATAAAGAAAAGGACACAGAAGTATCACTAGGATACTTGTACGTGTACAAATTATCAATATCAATAATAATAATCCACCATGTAATATCGATAATGAAATTATATAGTGGAAATTCCCCGTAGGGTAGAATAATTTAAAAATAAAAATAAATTAGGTTTCCTCTTCTTGGTAAAAGTTTAAAATATAGAGTGGAATGAAAAAATAATAACGCTGAACATTTTTTTTGCTAATTATTACTTACTACTTTTACAAAACTTATCATAGATAATATCAACATATATCTTTTTAAACAATTATTTTCCCGGCTATTTGCCAAAACCCTGAAACTTGGATTACAAAAAAGTGTCGCTGAAGGCCAAAAAATTTGAACAAAGGGTTCCTTACAAAACTGGATTTCACTAGTGAGAGCAGGTGATTTATGAAAGTGTAAAAATTATTTGACTAAGTTGTTAAGACCAAAAATAAAATTGAACAGGGAGTCCTTTAGATGAACGTAAAATTCACAATCACAATACACTCAAAAAATTTCTTGAAAAATCATTGAAATTCAGCAGACTGGACGGAAAGTTTACCTACAACTAGTACTACTAGCCTGCCTAAAAGGTCGCGCAAGACTTCACAACTTTCCTTTATAATGGACGATTTATAAAACCAAGAAAAAGCTTTTTATTGAAAATTTTCTGTCGGTTTCGAAAAAAAAAATTGTTTGAGCAGTGTATCTTTTTATGCTTTATGATATTTAAAAATAAAAATTCATTTTCAAACGACTAAGTCGAAAATTATTGAAAATTTAAAAATTAATTTTTCTATGTCCTATGTATGTCTATGTATTTGGCTGTCGATTCTTAAAACAAAAAATTTCAAAAAATTCTGAAACTTTGTGGCAGCCTAGTAAACACTTTGACCTAACAAAATTTTGTTAAATAAATGAATTTTAAGTGAAGCTTTAATTTTGAAATATATTAAATTTTCTAATATAAAACTGAAGTTCGAAACTCTATCTTAACAAACCTAGTCCCTATATATGTAAGTGAGTTCCTTACCGTGTCCCCAGAGATCTCAGACGATGATGTTCTTTTGCATAAACATACAATTTTTCATTTTTAGACAACCTACGTCCGTATAAGCCTGCTTGTGGTTTTTTAAGTTTAATAAAAAAAAAACAGTGTAGATTTTTACAGTAAAATCTGATAATGGAAGACTCCTCAAGCCAAAATCCTGGGATGATAAAAGCTGTCGAAGAAGTACTTCTGGTTTCTGCGGTGAATGTTTGAAAATTACTTTGTATGTGGTGGACGCCGTTTTCGTGTCCTGGAATACAAAAAATAACCTATTCTTGGGCGTGGAGAAATTTCTTAGTGCCTTTTTTTACGACTTCTGGGGACTGTCCTAAGGGCTCTAGATCAGTTTGTGTTTAATAATGGAGTTCACACCCGGTTTTAAGTTAATCGACGACTGGAATTAAAATTTTGTGTGGCTTTGCAAAAAGCAGTAAAATCGTTTAGACTGGTTTGTACTTATTCATTATGAATTTATTTATGAGTCTTGGCTACTTTAATGTTTATAAGTACACCGCGGCGCTCGCTGTCGCGCTTTTGCTGCGGAACGGTTTTTTATTGGATATTAATTTTACTATTTTGGCTTTTAAAAAATCAGAGAATTGACATAAAAAATTGCAGTTTGAAGTTTTGATTATGGTTTTTTATTCTTTATCTAATTTGCTATAAAAGTGGTGTGACATGTGATATTTTGTACCCTTGTAATTTCGGTCTCCGGCATTTTTTTTATGTTTTTTAATGACAGGATTTTCTATGTGATCTGGGTGATTTTTTTGGTAACATTGAAAAAATTCAAAATTTTGTAGAATTTTGGTTCTACAACATTTCACTTCAGTTATCATCAAATTACTGACTGCGACTCCTCATGCTTAACTTTCGTATCGATTACGAGTACTGTTAAGGCAGATCTATGCTCACCCCAAAAGCCGGGTTGTGAATTATGATTCAAAAACACAATTTGATTAACTTTAGATATATTTAATATTCCTCTTTGGGTGCATATTTGTCCAGTCTTTGAAAAGATACGTTTGCAGACGTCAGTGAGCGATAACTACGGAACAACTATCTATATAATTAGTTCGATCATACCATGTATTTTGCGCGCACATATAGTTCGCTAATGAACTAATAAAAAGAACGATTCTTTTCAGCGAACTAGTTCGCGAGACCTAGTAACTCAAAATGAAGTAGATTGCCCATCACTATTCTACTTTGTCTCGTATGCACCATGCATGCACCTCCCAGTAAGCGCCATGACGTAATCGTTAATTTTCGTTCGGACTTTGAATTCAGATTTGCTACTATAAACTGCGCATATCGCTAGTCATGTATCTAGTGGGTTGGCTCGACCTGTATAAAGGGTAGTCTAGTTCTCAAGATGGAGACAGAAGCTGTCCTTTTCAAATTTGGCACACCACCTTTCTATGTAAATCTGCGTCTACAGTTCAAGTCAAAAATAGTAACAGAAAGTTACTGACGTAGATACGGGGGTTGCATACGTTTTCTAGAAATGTGTTGTACGCCACTGGATATTTTTGAAAAAAAACACTAAACTGGTAACTCGTCTATGTAATTTTGTGAAAAAATAGTGTGTAAAATCTTGATAGAACAAACCGTTTCCGATTTATTTATAGTTAAAATCTTTTGTGCAGACGTTTCAAATCACCGCCTTAAAAGAGAGCGTTAGAAAAGCTAACTCTGTAAAAAAGGCATTATTTATCTTTAAATAAAAATTAAATGTTAAGCAACTCTTGCAGTAACTGTATATGTCTTGAAGTAGTTGTGTTGTTACTTTGTCATTGTAACTCTGAAAGTCGTTCTGTTTAACAACAAAGAATATGCAGATATCCATTACTGTCAGGATTCTGTGACGTAAATGCTGAGGTAACAGTTTGTGAATGTCAAAGATGTTTCCAAAAAGGAGACTTCCAGATCCTCCCATTTTCATTTTGACTTGCGCATGAATAATGAACAGAACAGAAATACTATCCATCTCTTAGTAATAAAATCGAGACTGAGCTCTCGCACAACAGTTCAGAAACTTCAAATACCGAAATTGGAAATATTACGAACGTTACGAGATGACCATTGACATGCTTATCATTTACAGCCCATGCAACATTACGCCTTGAGGAGGCTGAAGAGCGCTAATTTTGCCAGTGGCTTGTAATTCTGATTTCTTGCGTAAAATTCTACGGACCTATTAGGTTAGGTTATTGTGAGTGGGTCCTTGTGGGCCCTCCACTGCGGCCATTAGCAGGCCGATTGTGGCTCACTCCTAATTATATTTCACCCAATAAGTTCAGTCCCTTAATGAAACTGATGACTTTATTGCGTGAGAATGTGTCCAGATCCTCTGGTAGAAGTTGCCCTTTGCCAAATATTGAAAATCGGATCCTCTCCACAGCGGGACAGGTTCATAAGACGTGGTCTGCCTTCTCATCATCCTCCAAGCATAGACGGTACTCGGCGTTTTCATCTAGGCCGAGTTTATGCAGATGATAGTTTAGTCGGCAGTGCCCGGTATATAGGCCTGTTAGAGTTTTCAAGTTTACCCTGTTTAACTCTAAAAGTTTCTTAGTTCTTGATTTCAAAGGGTATTTTATAAACGCCTTCGAATGAACTAATCCTGGTAACTCTTGCCAATACTGGAGAGTTTTCCTTTCAGCCCAGGTTGAGATAGCCATCTTAGCAGTACTTGAAGATATGCCAAGTATGGTCTGATGATTCGTGATCCTGCTCCTTCTCTGGCCAAGGAGTCGGTTATTTCATTACCTTCCATACGAGAGTGGCCAGGTATCCAGACCAGAGTCACTTTGTTGTTTTTGCTCAAATGATTTAGACAGTTCCATACCGTTTTGGAGTTACAGCGGTAGGAGCCAAGAGCTTTTATAGCTGCTTGGCTATCTGAAAAATTTTTAATTGATCTGCGTGTAAGGTGAATATATTCCAGCCTTCGCACACACAGTTCAATGGCATGAACCTCGGCCTGAAAAATAGTTGCATTAGTACCTAGGCTTGAGGATATCCTCACCCTTGGTCTGTAGCTATGTACTCGGGCTCCCGTTCCCTCAGGAGTTTTGGAGCCGTCTGTAAACCAGCAACTGTCTGCCCTTAGTAGGTCGGTTTTATTCCGATCCCAATCATTTCTTTCCGGAAAAAGGATGTTGAAGGACAGCCCGTAGTTGGTCATGGTAGGCATAGTATCCGAGGACATTCCCAGGATGCTGTGACTTTCTATGTCATCCAGCAACCTTTTCCGTTCCATGATACTAGTCTGCGGCATATTAATGGCCGCTTGTTGCAGTCTATATGTTGCCCACCTGGCCTATCTCTCCAAATATATATGAAGAGGGGGTAAGTCCAGGAGGATTTCCATTGCAGCTGACGGTGTTGTGCTAATTGCCCCCATTACGGTCAAGCATGCTAATCTCTGTAATCAAGAGAGTTTGGCTTTGGCCATCCGTTGTAATCCTTTCGGCCACCAAACGATGGATCCATATGTTATCATTGGTCTGATGACTGTGACATAGATCCAGTAAATTTGTTGGGGACCTATGCCCCAGGATTTACCACAAATACGACAACCTGTCCATATGGACAGTTTTCCTTTGTGGATTACCATTTCCAGATGGGAATTCCAATTAAGTGATTTATCTAGAGTGATTCCTAGATATTTCACCTCCTCCGCAAATGGAATAGTTTCACCCATTAAGGAGGGCGCTCTTAAGTACTCCAGCTTCCTTTTCCGGGTGAATGGTACTACTACTGTTTTTTGAGGGTTCACAGACATCTGTTCCCTGTCACATCAGTTACCCACTGCATTCAGTGTCTCTTGAAGAGTATTAGATATTACTCCTTCAGGACCTATTAATCGAAATTCAAGAGTAATGAACTATGTCAATCTTCATGTATTAGCACACGAAAATTCTCATGCTATTCGATCGCGACCACTTCAGAATGAGGTCAATATGAATATTTGTCTGGAACGTTTTTAACAATAATGTTTGTGGGTCACATTTGCTACCCCCGAGATTAAATTCTGAATTATTCCTTAAGTTCCTTATCGATAACCTGCCCGACAATATCGAGAATTTGCTTGCTGATTTGCGATACAAAAATTCGATACAAATGGCATTTTGAGAGTATTGTAAGAGAATAATTACATACAAATTATCTACAGCGTTGGATTGGCGATTAGAAATACATGATATGCATCACGAAATTGTTTATGTCATTGGACCAGTAGTGGCCTAGCCACCTAGATTATCGATCTCAACCCACCGGATTTTTACGTTTGGGGATATTTAATAGACAAGGTTTATGCTCCTCCAATTTTAATAAGAGTGAATTATTTTTTAAGGATTCAGCAAGCTTTTAATGAGATGCGACAAAATCCATTTAAAATATCTGTTGCCGTTGTTAGATAATTCATTGAATCGACGATGTCGGAAATGCAGTGAGGTAGGTGGATTGCAATATCAGCAGTTTCTTTGAATACTTTTATTTTTCTTTTTTTGTGGTCTAGACCTATAGGGGATACCACTTAAAAAAAAAAAAAAACGAACTGTATACTCTACCTCACTCATGGTGCTATGGAAATGAGTATTTGCCATTACAGAATACTTGCGACACTTTCTCTTGTCATTTGTTTTGCAGAGCTAGATTTTCTAATACTATCATTTAAGACAATGATCTGAAACATCTACACAAAAAAGTTTTAACTACAAATAAACCGGAAATTCTATAAAAATTTTACAGAAACACTATTTTCTTCAGGATTCTATATGCAATTTAGTATTTCAGTTTTTTTAATATCCAGTGGTGTGCAACATATTTCTAGAAAAGGTATGTAACTACCTTATCTAGGTCAATGACTTTCTGTTACTATTTTTGACTAGAACTGTAGATGCAGATTTACATAGAAAGATGACGTGGCAAATTTGAAAACGATAGCTTTGTGTTTCCTTAGATATCAAATTAAAAACTGTTTTTTTAGTGCAACTTCTACACTCTGTATCTAAGTCATGGTGTATTTTTCGAATTATATTTGTAGAAGAAACTCCAATTATTTTTATGTACCCTACATATTCCTGGAGTTTCCGCCTTGAAAACTGTATTAACCTATATATTTATAAATAATAATCATTACTCCCAAAATGTCGAATTCGACCAAAGTATTAGTCAATAAATAAATCGTCAGTATGATTGGATGAAAAATAAAAGACGGTGATTTACACCAGTTAATGTTTCGGTTAATTTTTTAAAGTGAACTAAACCTCAAATAATCATATTTCATACATAAAAGTGTCATAATCATGAAAATAACAGAGTTATAACTTGTTGGTGTCATTTAAATAATTAATATTATTTACATTTTCATTGAATGATGCTTTTCTAAAATTAAATATATTTTTGTTAAACGAATTTAGTTTTGATGACTGCTAGGTCATTTTAATAATATTCGTACATACGAATTGACCTCCAGAAATGTAATAGTTTTTGCATTTAAACTACCATCTACCATTAAAAGAGAGCGTATAAGCCAATTGAGGAACGAACCTTACAACATGAAGTTGGACAAATATATTCTGCGAAACCTATATTGTGACGGGATGTGCGGAGCAGGACGCGACAAGTCGGTGGGAAATGTATAACACATGACATCTTCCGTCTTTTACACCGCTTATATTAAAGCGAGAACGATGATTGTTGTTTTTGCTGGCACGCGACCGAGGAGGAAATTCACTTACTTTGTGATACTTCAGAGCCGCACTTAATTTTGTTATCTAATCAGTCTAGCAGTGCTGATATATTGTAAATATAATATAAGATAAATAATAGTTATTTAATATCTGTTTATTTGCTGGCGTGCTTTTGAAAATATTTTAAGAAGGTTATCGTGTTGAAGTGAGTTGTGTAGTAGTTTAATATGAGTAATAATTATTTTACATCTGTTAATTTGATGGTGTGTTTTTGAAAATAATTTAAGAAGGTTATCGTGTTGCAGTGAGTTGTGTAATAGTGTAATATAAGTAATAATTATTTCATATATGTTTATTTGCTGGTGTGTTTTTGAAAATAATTTAAGAAGGTATTTGATGTAAAAATTTTTCGATCGTGGGAGGCCCCTACGTCTGCATCTTATTGTGTTTATGAAAATGAAAGTAATAGTGATTACAGTGATAAAGAGAATCAATGTTCATTAGTGTTTTCAGTAAGAAAAAATCGGTTACATTTGAACGAGCAAGCGAAACAAATTTGCCTTAATGTTTACAATAATCTTTTGAAGCGACGAGTTAATGACCCTAATTTGTATGATTTGGATGTACTACGTGAAACAGCATCTCTCACTAACGTTCCTCGTCCCACAATACACAAACTAGTGAAAGCAGGTGCCCCCCACCAATACAAAGATCCAACGCCGGTCAATCGAAAACTCTGAATCCATCGCTAGCAGTGGTAGACAGAAAATTAAAAGAAATAGATTATCTAAAATATACCAAAAGAACTTTAGGAACTTGGCTGAGAAAAATTGGATTTAAATATCAAACTATTAATAAACACATGGCGATTATGGAAAGTAAACGAATAGTGGATTGGCGAAATTCATATCTAGAAGAGATAAAAGAAATCAGAAGGGAAAAGGGACCAATTTATTATCTAGATGAAACTTGGTATGATACTCTTGACACCGTAAAAAAAAAGGATGGACTCATGGATCTAGGGAATGTGAACCAATATCATTGTCCCCTAATTAAGGGACTCGATTGATTATATTACACTGTGGATCAGTTGATGGATGGGTTGATAATGCATTGAAACTGTGCGGAAAAAAACATGGAAGATTGTAACGTGGATTACAACAAGAAAATGGAGGGAGAAATATTTGAGGAATTATTTGAAAATACACTAATTCCAAAATTAAAACTGAATAGCATTATTGTTTTGACAATGCGAACTACCATTCGAGACAACTGTATAAAATTCCTAACAAGAGTTCTACTAAGCTAGAGTTACAATTTTTTTTTAATGGAACATGATCTCTATTATGAGGAAAATTATAATAAAGTACAACTCTTGGAAGTCCTGCAAATGAAAAATTATAAGAAGAAGTACATTATAGATAATGTAGCTGAGCGATATGGCCACAAAGTGTTGAGATTACCACCATATTTCTGTATTTTCAACCCGATTGAATTAATTTGGTGTAAATTGAAGAAAAATGTCAGAAAGGGAAATGTTTTTCCAAAATTCGATAAAAAAAGTCGTCGAGTTAATTCAAAATGAGGTGTCGAAAATTAACAAGGAAGACTGGGAAAAAAGAATTAGGAAAGTAATTACAATTGAGGATGATTATTTAAAAATTTGCCAAATTCATATAAATAGGGAAATAAAGTTATTATAAATTTGAACGAGGATAGTAGTTCATCTCAAAATGAAGAAGAGAGTGAGAAGGACGAGGATTCAGATGAAGAATCAATGTGAGGTGAGGTAAAGTGAAGTGATGTGAAGTGAAGAAGTGAATTTTGTGATATCAACTGCATTATTTAATTCCGTTTTTTGTGCTTTTCTGGTTCATGCCAGAGAAACATCCTCTTTCAGGATGTTATTATTTATTAATGTTATTATTTTTTTTTTCAGTTTGACAAAAATATGTCTTTCTGTTTTTATTATAGTAATAACTTTACTATTAGAATTTATTTTTAGTTTATTTATTAAGAAAAATATTTGTTTCTGTTACTATTTTGAGAGTATATTTTTTGTTTTTATTTTGTTTTTAAAGCTTTCTTATTATTTTACAAATAATCTTTTTTTCTATACTAATATTCCACACCCTACCTTTCCTGGAAAGAAGTGCTCATACCTCCTTGCGGTTTTTGCTGGGTAATTACAATTTATATTAATCGAACTTGAATACTATAACTGTTGTATGTGTAGTCAATACATTATGTTCAATCCTTTTATTTAAAGTTAATACTTTTTTGTACAATTGTTAAATTGTTGCTAGTTGAGCACAAAAACCTACATTGAAAAAGTAAACGATGGAACAATACATTTAAATCTGGCTCTGCGTTTCGTAGCGTCTTACCTCGGACGCCGCGTCACAATATCTATTTCGCAAACTATAATTTGTTCTATTAAACTGTTACAGTTATCGTTAGTGGTTATATTCAGTAAGAAAAGAAAACAATAATTAGTTGCAAAGCTCAGATGACAGTTTTCACAATATGTTAGCAAAGCCACACATGATAGCGTTCACAATGTGTAAGTTAGGTTTAATTAAAATTTATTAACTAATTGCTCTGCTGGTATTATTATCTAAGAAATGCTATTTATACCGGTTGATTATTTTAAGTGGGTCTCTTGAAATAAGTTGTTTATTTGTGAGGTTATATCAAAACTCCTTTAATAAGAGTTGTAGATGACTCCTAGCGTTACTTTAAAGTAAAAACAAAATGTCAATTCAAGACCTACTGTTTCGTGAATGGACAAAACAATTGAATAATAATGTTTCAAATGCGTATAGCTTTATAAATCACAAAAAAGCATACAATTATAAAATTTGCCTTCATATGCCAGTGAGCTTGCCATGACCTCAAATTCCACTAAAACAAATGAGAGAATTTGACTGTTGGCAGTTTATAAGTTACTGTTTTCTAGTAAATAGACGATGAAAATTGTCATAAACTAGTGTTGCCAACTGGTAAGTAATTACTCAAATGATGAGAAAAATCACTCGAATGTGGGAAAAAGGGAAAAATGTGAATATTTTTGTGAAATTTGAATAATTTCTGTACAGTTCATAATTTGGACATTATTACACATTTAGCGCCGGCATGGTTGCCATCAATCCGGAACAATGTCAACGGTAGTATCCTCAGAACAACTGAATTTAGTATCCCTCTTCATCGCCCTGACGATGCGGGTTACGTTATATAATATTTATTAATGGTAATTCTATAACTGCATATCGTCACCTAAAGGTTAAAACATCGTATGTCAAATTTTCTCTGTTTTGAGGTTTTGGCATCAAAAATTGTAAAAAAAATATTTCTTTCTACTGCTGAAACCTTGCAAGTTTTTAATAAAATCAATAGAAGGCGCAATTTAATGTATAAACACTTGCAAGGTTTTAACAGTACAAAGAAATATTTTTTTTACAATTTTTGATGCCAAAACCTCAAAACAGAGAAAATTTGACATACGATGTTTTAACCTTTAGGTGACGATATGTTAAATTTAACCATGAGCTAAATTATCGAAAATTAAAATTAAAATATATTCTACAAAATGAAAATTAGCGTGTGCGTTAAAAATCGTTAATATAAATAAGATAATTATTTTACAATTTTTAAATGGTGAGTAAAATGGAAATTTTTTACTGACGTGCTGAGAATTATGTATTTAAATGGCTGGCAACACTGGGCAACACTGCCATAAACTACTCCAATGATGAAAAAGTTGACATTGGTATTGTTCGTGTCCAAGAATGTATATTGAAGACGGTATTTCATGCAAAATTTTATACTACGTAGATTTATTTTCTATATTTTTGTAAACTTCCGTTAAAAAATTATTGTTGGATCTCTTCAAATAAAATTAATAAGTATTTGAAAATCCGCGATTTTTCTGTTTTTTATCCATAACTGAAAGAATAGATTTTGGATTGATATGGCCCACTTAAAATATATTTATATTCAGAATTTCAATATGGGTATATTGAGTTTTAAAAACTAATATTTTGCTGCTACACTGAAAATCAAGGCAGCCGTTTTAAGGAGATTATGTTTTATTTGTTAATTGTTATTGACTTCTCATTCTCATGCTTGTTATACATGCTAATATTATGTAGATTACTTACGTTTCCGAGATAAGCGCTCTTCCTTGGCAGATGAATTCCCCAAATATCCATGGATACTGATACCAATAAAGGGATATATCATATGGAAGGCCTGAAATTGAAATAATTTACATAAATCACTTTCTTAGTGTTTTTTATAATTTGAAATGTGGAGTTGTTATTTTTAAATAATAATTTGCCGATGATTTTAAACACAATATTAGGTTTTATTTTTGAATATTTTATAATTATCCAGGGCGAGTCTAAAATGAGTAGAGTAAATTTAGCCCTGTATATGAAAAGCAAAGACAGTGTGTCTCCCAGAGTTCACAATACGTGTACTTTTTTAATTTAAATTTTTTTAAAAAGTCATTATTTATAAAAAGTTTTGCTTATTTTCAAAATTCGAAAGCCGTAATCAAATATTAGAAAAACTATGCAGGGTGATCAAAAACTTAAAAAAAGTGATATTTTTTCAAAAGATATTTTTCTTTTTAGAGAAAAAATGTCATGAACAATTGTTAATCGTAATCATAAAACCTACTTAAATTGAGAATTTCGTCGGAAAAATTGGATGTCATTTAAGACCAATATTTTCAAGTTAATGCTGAAAGGCCTTGTCACAGGAGAAGAAACTTCTCTATTTTCATTTTCATCATCATTTTCAAATAAAAAATGTATCCTTTATAAAATTTTACTTTCTTTCAAATGGCTCATACAATTGTAAAATAGTAGATTTTTCCAAATCTTTAGCGAACAAAAAGAATTATTGTTCAAATTTTGAAAATAATTATTTATCTCAACAAATTTATCCTTACGAACAACAATTGTTCTTGACATTTTATTTTAAAAATAAAAATATTGGTAGTTACTCTTGAACAAGTTTCACATTTGATAAGTTTTCGATCACCCTGTATAATTTGTCAAATATTTGATTACGGTTTTTTGAATTTTTGAAATAAGCAAAACTTTTTATAAAGGGGAATATTTAAAAAAAAAAAAAAAAAAAAAAAAAAAAAGGCCGAGATGTATAAACCCTAATATTGACCAAATTTTAAAAATTTTTGACCAAACTTTTTCTAAATATTGAGAACAACTTAAAAAACACCAATGTACAGGTATTGTGAATGACATTCCACTAATTTTATTTGCTTTTCGTATACTTGTATGCCACAATTTTACTGTCATTTGCCCAAAAAAATTTAATAAACCGTAGTGCTGACGGTTTGAAAAAATTATAATCGAAATATTTACAACTTAACCCTAACAATTTGTTTATATAATTTTTTTTTTGAAAAAAAAAACCTTGGGGTAAAAAAAAAATCATCGGCAAATTAAATCAAAATAAGCGAAAAACTATTTTATAAAGAACGACTTTTTTAAAAAATTTAAAATCCAAAAATTTTTACTAAGTATTGTGAACGCAGCACTGGTCCCGGTGCACAAACTCTATAAGACGTATTTAAATGAATTCACCCACACGCCAATGTGCTATAGCATGACAAAGTAGAGACATTTTTTTTCTTTTATCTCATACAAATTTAAGTTTCAGATGTTTTAAATTCGTGGAAATTCTTTATTAATTTACAGTCCCCTGCCCCGTTACAACCAATATCTGCCGGTACCATTTGGTACTCAAAATCAGAAATATGGTGATTTTTACCAATTTCTTCCAATGTTTATTTGTTGCATAGTACCGGTACAAAAGTAGACGATAAATGTACGAAGAGTCTTGTTACAATGCCAAAGTCAATTTGATTGTCATTTGCCCAACAAAACCCCCCCAGGGCCGCTTTTTGGGAAAAAAAACCAAAAGGAAAGTTTTTTTTTTATTTTAATAAAAAACATGGGGGCGGCCCAAAAAAAAAAAAAAATTTAAACAACACAAAAATGGGGGGGTTTTTCCCACATGGATGGTTTTGTGGAGAAGGGCCAAGTTTGGTTTTTAAAACGGGGAACCCTTTCACGCACCAGTAATTATTTAATAAAAACAAATGGCCTTCAACAGAGCTGGACGGTTATGAAATTTGACAATTGATAATCGATAATCAAAAATAATCGATAATTTACGATTAATCTATTAATCGATCAGTTGATTACTGGATCAATTGATTAATCAATTAATCGATTATTTTCGATAAATCGAATAATCGTTGATCAACTAATCAATTATTCGATTATTTCTGATTAATCGATGATCAATTAATCGAATAATCGATTATTTCCGGTTAATCGATTGACAGATCATTCGATTATTTGATTAATCGATCAATTGATCAATATATATGTATAGATGATAAATAGTCAGATTAACGATGGCAGCAGTGTCTGTAGGATTTAGGTAAGATACGTTATTCAGAAAGAATGTAAATATGTTATTCTAATTATGCATGTAGAGATGTCATTTTAGATAAATTGTTTAATATAAGTTTCCAGTGATTTGTTAATATGAACATAATTTTTTCACAAAAAAACATTATTATATAAGCCCCAGAATAATGAGAGCGTTAAAAATTAGCGATAGTCAAAATGTTTGTAGGATTTAAGCGGGTTATTTAAAAATAATGTAAATACATGTTGACGTCACCAGATGCAAATAAAAAAACCTAAATATCGAGAAATCAATCATGGAATGGAGAGCACATCACTTCTAAAAAACTAACAAGACGTTTACAGTAATAATGTCTTTCATTGAAATTAATTTTGAAGGTCAAGATCAAGTCAAGCATGAGAGTGATAGAATTTAGATCTAACATTTTAATATTTTTTGCTTTCACGTATATATCATTCCCGCTATGTCAGAAAAATTTCCGCAAAACGGAAATGTCCCACCAGTAACACGAGACACACTCCGCGGACGCAGATTGTCACTAGAAGTGGAGAGTGTGGGAGAGAGAGGCGCTGTCGCTAAAATTTTACGAAACGGCGGAATAAATGCTGATAAAACAAAATGTCTGTAAAACCATTAATATGTAGAAGCTATAAAATAAATTTAAATTTTTTTTAATGATCTACCTATTTTTCATTTTCAAAGTATGATTTCTTTGTTGATTATATTTTATTCAATAACCTATTATTCGATTAATCAATATTCGATTAATCAATAATCGATTAATCGATTAAGCAAAAATAAGTCAATCAACAATCGATTAATCTATAATAGGTAAATCAACAATCGGTTAATCAATAACCGATTAATCGATTAAACAATAATCGCTAAATCAACAATCTATTAATCAATAATCAATTAATCGATTATTGATTAAATGATTATTGATTAATAGATTATTAATAAATCGATTATTGATAGATCGATTATTGATTAATCGATTATTCGATTATTTGTGGATTGATTGATTAATTGATTGATTGATTATTGGTCAATTGTCGTTTATTGAATAATCGATTATTTACAAAACAATAATCAAATTAATCGATTGATCGATTATTGATTAATCGATTATTTACGAAATTAAAAAAAAAAGGATTTTTTTTTCCAGACCCTCAACAGCTGCCATAAGTTCGTCATCGTCTCGGAATTTTGTCCCCTCAGTGGTTTTTTGAGATTCGGAAACAAAAAGTAGTCACATTCGGTGCTATTTCTGGACAATAAGATGGGTGTTCAATTTCTTCGAGGCCACAATCAGCAACAGCAGCTTCTGCAAGTCTTCAGTTGTGCACTGGTGCATTGTCGTGGAGCAGCTAGACACCTCATGTCAGTTTTTCGCGTCTTTTCACTTTAATAACATCTCTAAGACGATGCATTAAACATGAATAATACTCTTTCGTTACTGTACTACCCTTATTCAAATAATCAATATACAAAATTTCCTGACAGTCTCATAAAAAAAATGTCCATTATTTTCCTGCAGAAGGGGTTACCTTAAAGTTCTTGGGAGGGCTGTGGCTGGCACTGAATCGATTCAGGATCATAACCCACGTTTCATCTCCAGTGACAAGTTGGTTAATAAATTAAATCTAGTTCGTTTCCATAAAGCGCTAGGAATTGTTCACACGTTTCTACGCGAACACGCATTTAGAATGGCGAAGGCTTTCGCGAAACACATTTGTTATTTCAAGGTAGTCTTGTAGAATTCTAAAAACAGTGGTATCTGAAACTTAATAAAGCTGTTGCAGTGATCACGTCAACAGGACCACCGGGATGGGGATCATCATCCAATGAATCTCAACCACATTTACACAGTTCTAACCACTCGCTTTTAGTTGACTTGGGATTTGAACTCACGCCCGAGGAGTCCGTCGTTTCGCGTCAACTAAGACTTGCCCGCTCGGCCAACGACCGAACTGAGAATCAGGGAATATACTTACAATATTAAGCCACTTGCTCTCACGCAGAGGATACGTGAGGAAAGGACTGGCGATCCCGATCAGGATAATGATATAAACTTATCAAATTATTGTATTGTTACCGGTTCTTCGTAAGTGTACAAAGTTTCAATTAAATCTGTCCGTTTAAAGTGGATCAAAATCGAGTCCAAAGAGTCGGTTACAAACAAACAAACAAACATACAGGTGAAGCTAATAAAAGCGTGTTAAAAAGAACTTAATGGAAAATTGTAACAAAATTTAAAACTGCCCAGTCCGAGAATATAAAAACGATCTCTTTTAGAAACAATCAACGAAACAATGTTAGTGTCACTACCAACAACAGCAATAATAAACAAAAATATTGACTTAGCATGTTTAAAACGACTAGCGCCATAATGCATGCATTCTTTTTGAAGCAAAACTTTTGAGCAACGGAAAATGTAAAACAATCAAAAAACCTGAAATATGGAGGAATATTGGAGGATACCGCGTATACATAATATACTGCAAAGTGTTAAAGTAGTCCGATCTTAATAAATGTTTGGCTTAATTTCAGCAAACATATATGTATATACAAATATTAAACAATAAAATATTCCTACGTGTCCTGAATTTAATAGTTAGAAATTAACACAGTCTCATAGTATCATTATTATTCGTTTTCCCCTTCAATTGCTGTCAAAGGACTAATTTAGTTTTATTTCCTTAGCGGAACAACATTAATCTCAAACTAACTGACTCGCTGAAATCCTCAATTTTGAGAGTGCTGCTGAATTTACCAGACGAACTCTTTGTCTGCGTCATAGTGAACTAGCCAACGGCTTTGCTCTTTGCTATATGTCCAGTAGCCTGATGATTACTAAGGACTATCGTCTATCAGTAAACTGTCTCACAGACCTGTAGACACATGTCTATTTATCTCCCTTAGTGGTTTTGGCTACTGGCAAAGCTGATCAGTAAAGCCTATGTGTATTTGACTTGCCCTAAGTCCGTATTTAATGTAGAGTTTAATAGGGTTTATGATTTGTTTATTAAGGAATAAAATAGAAATATAAAACAACAACAAAGATTGCTAATATTTTCTATATTTTTGCAAAAAAACTAGGAACCGCAATTCAGGTAGTCATTTCGCGAATATCAGAGGCGAAATCAGCGCGTGTGCGAAAACACAATATTCACATGCGCAAAATGGCATACAAAACAAAATGGACAATATCTCACCTTATATTTTGTGATTTTTGTAGTGTCCAAAATTAAATGAACGCTGAACATTTTGCAAAAAACACTATAACAATTATTTTGTGGCACACGACCGTTCCACGTCTACAGACGTAACTGATACTGAAAATTTCTCAAAGAAGCCACATTTACATTAGCATCAGAAAAGTCCACAAAGTCCCACAAGAAGGTCCACTATATGACACATAATAATAATTCTCGAATTATTATTCAAAACTTTTTATTTCACGTGGTCCACAGTGGTTCCTGAATAAGCAAATGCGTATAAGTTATAATTTATAATTTATATTATATTGTGAAACATCCAGAAAGTATTAAAAATCTGGATGGGCTCAGCTAAACATCTGCAGCATTGCGTATGTCTCCACAATCGTTTCTTTGAGTGGTTAAAACATGTTCTTATATGAAGAAAGTGACCGTCGGGCATCTAAAAAAGTAATATTTGCATATTTAAAAGTAACTCTGAATTTCGGAACATAATACTAAAGTTTTGTCAGCAATGCCCCCTCTTATCTCACAAAGGAGCTGAAATATTCAGCATTTCGTATTGAAAATGAGCGATGAAAGTACAATTCAATATTTTTGAACCCCTATTACAGATTCGAAATTATTTTATTAGATTTACCAGGAAAAATCTTGAGGCGTTGAAGTTCTGGAGAAAAAATTAACTCTGTATCTCCCATACAAACCGAGTTATTTAGAATTTTATGTTGAAAATTAGGGTTGAGAGAAGAAAAAAATTGAATATCTCATCCTCTGTTGCACATAGTGAGTTGAAAGTTGTTTTATTCAATTCGCCATGTTGAAAGAAGTAAAAATTGAATATCTCATCCCTTAATGAATATAGTGAGTTGGAACTTGTTTTATTCGATTCGCCGAGAAAATTCTATGGGGCATTCTGGTTCTAGGGGAAAATCAACCCTCTGTCTCCTATATGAACCAAGTTATTAAGCAATTTGTTGAAAATTAGGGTTGAAAGAAATGAAAATTGAATATCTCATATTCTATTGCGTGTAGTGAGTTGGAATTTATTTTATTCGATTCGCCGGGACAAATCCTATGGGGCGTTGAAGCCCTAGGGGAAATGTCAAACCTCTATCATATGAACCGACATAATTAGCATTTCGTTGATAATTAGGGTTGAAAGAAGTTAGAATTGAATATCTCATTACCTATTTCATCTAGGGGGTTCGAATTAGTTTTAATCGATTCGCTAGAAAATCCTGTGGGATAGTGTGGTTCTAGAGGGAAAATCTATCTCTAGATTTATCATTGTGTCATTTTGACATGATTGTAGTATAGCGTTTGTGATTTAAGAATCGTTCTCCGTACGACAGTGTGCATCGTACACAACATTCATTGCTAGAGTTGGCAGAAATGTGCGGCGGGACATAGGCGTACTCATCATAATAAGCGTAATACAAGATACTTTGCAGTATCAGATGTTTCTATGGTTACCTCCGTGAGTGATGTTCACTGTGGTGAAAAAATATGCTTATATTTTAAGAACGACCATTCGACATCTATTGATGTAGTACAGGCATACTTAAAATAGTCTTTGAACACACTTAACGGATCTGGGGTTGCACCATCAGTACCACCACAACTTTGTCTTAATCTGGTAAAACTGGTGGCTTTCTTTAACACACGTGTGAACTTTTCTCTAACGGGCTCATTTTGTGCGTCACCTATGAATCGATTTACTTCGTCCACTATTTGCAGTGACTTCGCTAACGACAACGCACTGTTTTGTGAGTTTAGTATGGCGTCATGTAGTCTTTTATAGTTCTCGTGAATCATTTTTAAAGCTGTTTCAACGGAAATATCTTCGAATTTTGTCTGGCTTTCCTTAACAGCTGCAGCCTCGTCAGGATTGATTTGAGGTATCACAGTTTTTATTTGTTGTAAATATTCAGCAGAATAAAAAGCTGCCTTCAACGATGTTCTCTAACGTGTAAAAATCGACTGTGGTGATTCGGGAGTACCGGGACACTTGCTGTGAAATGCGCGAAGACGTTTAAGAGATTTAAGGAATACTTTTTTTATACTTGCTATTAATGCATCCACCTCTGGAAAACCTTGTCGAATAGTTTCTGCCACAAGGTATAAAGCATGCACTTTACACGTAACATGTACCAACCTACAATCGTGTTCATGAAGATAACGGCCTACCAAACGCATTGTCTCGGCACCATCTGTCACAAACTTCAACACTTGTTGACAGTTCAAATTTTTCTAACGTCTCCAGCACCATCCACGTAATTATTTTGCCAGTACACTCAGTCACTTTTTTGCTAGCTACTAATAGTGGAAATATCGGTTTAAGAAGGTTCAGTACACGTATTACAACATTTACAATAGATTTTTTTTACGATCTGTCGTCTTGTCAACGCATAACCACAGCCGTGTATTTTTTAATACACATTTGATCTTTTTTGCAATGTCCTCGCGTAGAGTTGGTACATAGTTACTCAACGTTGCGCGACTTGGTAACGTCACCTGGGGTTTGCATTTATTCCAGAACTCCCGAAATTGTTGTTTATCGAGTATGTGCAGCGGAACATCACAGGCATTAGCATTAACAGTAAATCGAACATTGTCAATTCAATCAAAAAATCAAAACAATAAAAATAATGTTTTTCGCAAAAATCAAATCTCAAACACCAATAGAACTTATGCCTAATGTTATTTTAACACTTCATGTAACAATTGTAACAAGGTATATAGGTCAGACCA
>JANEYF010001496.1:0-157929 GCA_029963845.1 Rhamnusium bicolor | reverse complement strand
GAATTAAAACCCCAAATCTATGTACTTAAATGTTTTTTTTATATAATAAAATTAGATACCTTTGTTAGATATGTCTAATAATTTCATATATACTCTGTATATAAGTACTTTTAGAAAAATATTTTTGGACGTCCCTTTATCGTTTTCAAGTAAAAAAAGATTGAAATCATTTAAATATTAACATTTGCTAAAAATTAATTTCACCCAGAAAGCATAATTAATTATTGACAACTCATGGTAAGCTTACACAAAATCCCATGATGAAAAATGCCTTCTTTAGTTCCCGAAAATAACATAAAAAAAATGAGAAAAAAATATTGAAAACTGCGATGAAAACAGAGATTTCTAGAACAAATAAAATAATGATTGGGTATTACTTTAAAACCTAACGTGTATTGGAATGTTATTAGATTAACTATTTATCTAAAACTTTTATACTAGCGTATTTAGAAAAGAATGAAGGTAAAAAATATAAAAAACTATAGGTATTTATAACTGTTATCATGTTAGGTTTGAAGGGAGCTTATGCATAAATACGAAGCAAGTAAAATGTCAGATGTTTTAAAACACCAGAGGTGGTTCACATAATCTGTGTACTCCATACAACGACGTTACGTATTTCATACACGCCGTGATTGTGAAAGACAATTAACTTCGGCTATCCATCGACAAAATATTGCCGATACAGTTACAAAAGAGGGATTTTTTTATGATTAGGTGTGTCATGTTCTGTGCATTGTAACGCTAGTTGAACCTGCAATGTAACAAAATCTTGGAACATGCAGCGGAAACTTCCTCCCTGTACTGGAAATAACATATGTAAAACCTTACACATAGGTGCAAGAAAAAACTTCTCTTGTATGGAGAACCCAAACGTCCTCTGCCAAATAAGACAGACAGACGCAGATAACCATGCTTTACTGACTCTCGGACACAATGCCGCAGTACAGCAGTACTCTAAACACAAATAACGCTGCCAATTAATTATTCGTTGGGACAACTATCCATTTAATTGTTTGGCTTGCCGAATATACCCCGACGTCAAGGCTTAAACTAAGGTGAAACGCACTACCACGTAGTGTTTTGTAAAGTGTTGGCAGACGTCCATTGCATCTAGGGCATGCGTACGGAGGCTGTAGTCATAAAACATTAAACGATGTCAACGGGGTGCCCACCACCGGACCTCCTGTCGAGAGACAAGGTCCCCTGGTCAACACCTCAGAGAGTTGAATGAGCTTAGCATGTTGTGGTATTGTCATCTGCCTGTACTGACCTAACAGCTGACCGTTCGAGTCCCGCATACAAGGAGTAAAATTTGATACAGTTACATTACTGACCCCTATTTATTATTTATATCATCTTATTCTTAAACCTGACCTAACATTGATGCGGACAAATGAACGAAAGTTCCAACTACTGATACCTGATCTTATCTAAGTTAGTATTAAAAGTTCCTAATTATTAATGACAAAGGTATTGAGAAATGCATTATAAAAGTCTATCTGTAAATAATTTGTAAGTTAATATTGAATGGTCCTATTTATTAATGACAAAGGTATTGAGAAATGCATTATAAAAGTGTATCTGTAAATAATTTGGTACTATCGGTCAAATCCTACTTAAACCGCGAAACCATGCATAAAAATCTGACATACATATAACCACCTAAAGCCAACCCTGGTTTTACGTCATATCCGATCGGTAATCCCACGTATGATTATAATATAAAAAAATACGACAGTTTAATAAAAATTTCGAAAATTGCAAACAGTACTTGGGTGTGGGCGTTTCAATACAACGTGCGCGGCGAAACTCTCATTGATGCTCTCCCTCGTATGCGCAGATAAGGCCCTCTCTCACACTCATCAAAATCAATTTTATGGTATGCCACCCCTTTTCCACCACCCAATCGGTTTGACTCTTTGCATATCGTCTTTTACTTATTTTTCGAAGGTACTGTTCAAATTTCAGCCTTGTCGGAATAAGTAAATTTCACCTCAAAACGGCAACTTTTGATCTGGTATGGCAGGTATTTTCCACCAACCAAACGGTATGGCAATTTCTGTTTCATAAGTAGGTTGGTACTAGTTATCATTACTGCAAATTTCAGCTTTGTTGAAATGAATAAAATTTTGCATTTTTTCCCTATTTTTAAAAATCCAAGGGTGCTCACCCCACCGACATCCTTTAGCCATATCTGCCATTCTTTCTTTGAGGCGATCTAAACTAACATTTTTGCATATTTACAGCCTTGTCGAAATTCATATGTTGTCGAGGCCACTAGCTCTTGGACGACAACCAGTGAGCCATTCACATTTTTGATAATTTTTCGAAAATGTCACATATAATTTTGTCTGTTTGGTTAACTTTATTAAAGCTGGAGTTGACGTACCTTTTAAAATAATTTTACTTTCAAAATTATAAAGTGAAATCCTCTGCTTATCATTAAATTGCACACATCACATTTACATAATATGTTTCCGTCGTTTCAGAACTCTTTTGAGAAGTAGAGGGACCCGGTGTCTCCTTTACGCTTATTATGTAAGCTGTCTGGCCTATAGCTTACATTCGCACTATTTTTAAGTGTTTTTAACGTTTCTCGCTATTATAATTGCACTATATTTTAAACAATAAATAATTTCAATATACAAAGTCAATATAAACACTACTAATACGGAGCAACCACCAAAAAAACACTTTAAAATAAATAAACAAAACGTGTCGATTGTACATCTAATAGACGCTCGCGTTTACTCACAAGATATTACACATTTACCGTGTTTATGTAAGTACGCTGTGAGAAAACAGCTTACACTCGAACAACTCACTTCGGAGCCGTTCGACTGGTGTCGGCATCGTGAAGTTGGAAACCTAATGCATTACAACTTTGTAATAACGCATTTTAAAACATTTGTTTTGACATACATATATCGAGTTCATAAGCGTCGTCGAAAAAATAGATTGGAAGCAAAAAAATAAATAATATAATTTATTATTTTATGATTCTTGTAGATTCAAAGGCCTCTTTGATGCATATAGGTTCCTCGTCCATAGATATTTGTAGACAGAATGTACAGTGTACACATGTACTTAAATTGTTACAATACTTGTTCACTACCTAATGATTTCTAGTAGTGCTTGTCTTTGTTTCAGAAGTAGACGTTTTCAAATTGAGACCCAATTTCAAGGCACCCTATATATTTCGCTCGTTTCTCCCCCAATTGACAAATGTGCATGGAAAGGGCGAATTCATGTTAAATGGTTTAGAATTTACGCGTTAAATTAATGATGTCTATGTCAAAATTTCGTGATTGTGGTTTTCCGAACGAATTAAATGGAGTTCTATCCAGGTTCAATGCGTATTATTTTCTCCAAAATTAGTGTTAAAACCTGTAATGTTGAATTTAATTAAGAGTCCGTTTACAAATTTATGTCAGCATCCTAGTTTTAATTACAATCTTTTTAATCATATTTATAGGAGGTCGATTTCACAATTGTGATAACAGCGTCCACCAGACCTAAATGGCCGAAAAACTAATCAGTAAAGCTGCAAATCGTTTCTGTGTATCATGGTCGTAGAGTACAGATGTACTTACTGTCGCCAGCATTCACCTTGACTGCAAAATTCTTTTCTCCAGTCCAGTCTATTATTAGCTTTCGAGTTGTGTACACGTTAAGTCACTTAGGCGTATTGCATATTGTTTTTGTGTTTTTATCTTATTTGTTGTACTGTATTCTTGATATTAATTTAATCATAAAGCATGAAAACGGCCATTTGCTGATAAAGTGAATAAATTCATAGGTGAATTCCCGGATTTATTCTATGATGGTGCTAAAATAATTTGTAAAGTGTGCGAGAATGATTTGATGTGCTGGGATAAGCGTAATTGTGGACTTCCGGTAAATAGTGTACCCCATAAAAATAAAAAAAAAATGGCGTGCCTTCGACAACACAGTTTATGTTTGATTTACTATTAATGCTGATTGCCTGTGATGTTCGGCTGCACATACTCGATAAACAACCATTTCGAGAGCTCTGGAATAAATACAATGCCAAGGTGAAATTACCAAGTCGCACAACGTTATGTAACTATCTACTATGTAAGTATCTACCAACTGTACACATAGACATGGTAAATAAGATGAAATGTGAATTAAAAAATACACGGATGTGGTTATCTGTTGATGAGACAACAGATTGTAAAAAAAATTCTATTTTAAATGTTATAGTACGAGTACTGGACTCTCTTATACCGACAGTTCCACTGTTACTAGCTAGCAAAAGCCTAAGTCAGTGTACTAGCGAAACAATTACCAAGGTGATGCTGGAGACGTTAGAAAAATTTGAACTGTCAAAAATTCAAGTGTTGATGTTTGTGACTGAGGGCACCGTGACAATGCGTTCGGTAGGCCGTTCTTTGCAAGAACAAGGTTGTACGTTTATATATGTTACGTGTAAAATGCATGCTTTACATCTTGTGGCAGAAACTATTCGAAAAGGTTTTCCAGAGGTGGATGCATTAATAGCAAGTACAAAAAAGTGTTTCTTAAATCTCCTAAACGTCTCCGTGCATTTCACAGTAAGTGTCCCGGTATTCTGAACCACCACAGCCGATTCTTACACGTTGGGGAACATGGTTGCAGGCAGCTTTTTATTATCAATAATTTTTTCCTAAAAAATCAGGTAACCTTTAGAGATCGGGGGTAAATAGGAACACCAAGTTGGGTTAATCAGAAACACTGTTCCTACTGGAAATACCATTTTTCAATAATAAAAGTTGGAAATGCTGAAAAAGAAACAAGGTAATATGGAGATAATCTTCAAAACGTAACTAGTATGTATACATATCGACACAAGAGATGAACATGAGAAGACCATTGACTAACAAAAAAAGGCAGGTGAGGAAAATTAAAAGGCAATTCAAGAAAATGAAAGACATTGAGGAACATGAAAAAACAGTTGAGGAACATAAAAACACATTTGATAGTCCAGAACTTAAAACTGGAAGTAATTATTCGGTGGACTATATTAAGAAATGATATATTGGATAAATTTTAAGTACAGATACACCAAATTTTTAGAACGGTTTAGTGACCATTTCCGATGGCCCCTTCATGATGACATCGACAGCGTTTATCCAGTTGCAATATTTTATAGTCCAATTTCCTTGATGGGAAATGATCTGTTTCTTAACATAGAAACTATTAGAAGTGGCATGGAAAGCCTACAGAAACTCTAAATAAGAAAAAAGGTTTATGTTCTATTAGAAAGAATTTTTGTTTACTGTTGATCTATAACTTTTTTGTTATTTATATGATTTTACTACAAGTAAATGAGTACTTACACTCATATTCCTATTTATCACGATAACTGTGATAATAGACATAGGAAACCTTGGTTTAAAAAAATAACATCTTGTAAATAGTGTTGGTTCCGGTAATATTCCATCTGAACAATTAGCCATAATTAGCTCTAATAATCCAGCAGTTAATTACTTTATTAGCGGGCTAATTTACAATTTTAAATTTTCGTACCAATTTTAACACAAGCGAACAAAATTGTCTGTTTTGTTTGGTTGTTATATGTATTTTGTTTATAAAAGTTAGTAAAAATTAAATATTTTTTTTAAAGTTTTTAACATTGTAAATATACCGATAAACATGAAATATTTTGTTAAACAGTTGACTGATTGGTTATTTAGTTAACTTTTAAGAACAATAAAAACAAGTAATCAAAATTGAAATAAACTCATTTGAAAATAGAGTGTAATAGATACCATTGGGAAAATAAACTTCTTAGAATTATTCTAACATTTAAATAAAAGATAGTTAAACCAATACCAAATAAATGACCTGACACTGCCATTCGATGTGTTAATGGGACTTCCAAAAGCACTCTGAAAACCTATTAGTGCTAATAATATAATCCATTATGGTTTGCTGCAGAACTAGCTGACTGGACATCCGCCATCGTTATAATCGTTCATAGTTAATGAATCCCAAATATTTTGGAAAGTTGTGCAGGATTTGCAGGAATTTAATTGCATAATTTAATTAGCGGATTTAATCATGATTAAATTATGATTTAGAATCAATAATTCGTTAAGGTTAATCGTATATTTAATCATTTTTCTCATATCGAAAAAATTTCTTTTCTATTTATAGTATGTTTTTAAATAACTGTAACTTAGACAATTTTAATGTTTCCGTTTGTAACAAACGTATTTTGTCAAACTTTAATTTACATTTTTTTTTTGAAAATTGCACCTGGTAAATGCCGTACTTAGTGATTTTGTAGATTCCTGACCCAATCAGATATCCTAAAATAATTTTGTTGAAATTTAGCAGAATGCTTTATATTTTTGATTATTCATTTATTATCTTTCAAAAAGTGACCAATGGAAATTAAAACATTTAATATTTTGTCCAATGAAAAAGAATTATTTTGACTATTTTCACTTGTGGGTATTAATTATTTCTATTATTTCTTTCATATGTCAATTTGTAATTTATTAACCAATCACAATATTTTAAATTCCGTACCAACGAGAAATATCAGTGGCTATTTGATTTCCACGTGGCAACGGGAAATATCAGCAAGTATTTGACCACCAGCTCAAATAATAGTCGCTGATATTTAATTTAGAACGTCATGGCAGGTAGGCGTACTGCAGTCATACAAATATTTTTTTAAACGTCATATTAATTGAATAGTTTCAAAATGAACCGATTAAATAAACATAGTGCTTATATAGCTGTTTTTCATGTCCATTAAAAAGAATAGTATTTTATATAATAAGTGGCTAAAATGGTGTTTTTTTTACAAGTGGGGAGTTTATAGTACGAGACGAAGGCGAGTGCTATAAACCACACGAGTAAAAAAAACACATTTTAGTCTTGAGTTATATACAAAATTTTTTGTATCGTCTTTCGAAATTAGAATACAGTATAATTTTGTAAAAATACGTCAAATTGACAAAGTTACTTTGTCGTAATGACTAAATTCGGTTGCTGTTTCCATAGAAACCAATAACAACTAAATATTGAACGATTTAAACGTTGCATTTGACACATTCTACTTTGCAATAATTTTTATTTGGAACAAAATGAGTGATAGTGAGAAATATTTTATTTCTGGTACTCCTTCGGAAATCAGGAGCAAGCAATTGCTGTAACTTTAGATTTATTACCAGCGACATCTAGAAAATTGCACGAAAAAGAATATGATTTATGTATGCACTGGTGTAAGCAGAAAACTGTAAGTAACATATTATTATCTGAGTCTGTTTTTTTGACTTATCTATCTGAAAAAGCAAAAACTTTAAAATGTTCAAGTCTCTGGTCCAAGTTTTCGATGCTTAAAGTAGTTTTAAATCTAAAGAATAATGCAGATGTATTCAATTATCAAAGAGTAAAAGCTTTTTTGAAAAGACAATCCATTGGGTATAGGGCTAAGAAATCTAAAGTTTTTGACAGAACAGATTCGACGTTAGTAGAAGCACCTGATGAAAAGTTTTTAATGTTGAAAGTTCTATTAATAATGGGCTTGGCTGGCGCTTGTCCTCAAAAGGAACTCTACAATATAACCATTGATGACATTGTGAGAAAAGACTGCATGCTGATTGTTAAAGTACCTGATTCGTAGACCCACATTAAAAGGACTTTTACGGTAATTTGGACAGGTAATGGAATAAATCCACTAAATATTTATGATAAATATGCAGCTATTCGCCCTACTCATGTGAATCACAAAGGGGTTTTTCTTCAATATCGAGGAGAAAAATGTACGGTCCAAGAGTTGGTATTAATACATTTTCAAAAATACCAAGTATTATCTAAATACCTTAACTTATCTAATCCAGAGCAATATACGGGTCACAGCTTTAGGAGATCTCCGGCATCACTATTAGCTGATTCTGGAGCTGATATTCTTACCTTAAAACGTCATAGGGGATGAAAATCCTCAACAGTTGCTGAGGGATATATAGAAGATAGCATCCAGAACAAGAAAGGAAATTTCAAAACAGATATTTTCAAACAATACTACAGAAATGACTATGTCTGCCGATGTAGTCGTTGGTGAAAATCAGACCAACCACCATATTAATATAAATGAATCAAATAGCTTTCGCACAGCTGAACCTATAATTTCAGGAATAAATATAAATAATATTAGTAACAGTACTATTCATATAAATTTTCGTTAAATTTTGAAAAAAATTGTTCATGAAATTTGTTAATAATTAATAAATGTTTGAAGTAAGAACTTTAAATTTTTCTCTGTTGACTATTGTTTTATTTCACACTGTGAAATAAAATTTCTTTATATCATACTTTTTTCTTTATTTTTTCACTTGTCAATAATGACATTGTTTTGATTCATTGAAACTATCCAATAAATGTCATTTAAGAATATGGCGTTACAAAAAGTAATTTACACATCTCTAATTTTTATTAGCATTCAAGGAAGTATTACTCGACCTTGATAAACTAGCTGCCATTATATTGATGCAATTTGACTCCACATGGCGTTAATAATCAAAGACTAAAGCTCTCGGGTTTTAGTCAGATTATTAATGCCAAATGTGGTGTCGTCAAAATTGACAATATCGCACTCTCGAAAAATTTATACATTTAATTTGTGACTGTGACAGACTGCATTTTCCTTTTTTTTACTGACATGGTAATGAAGCTGTAAAAAAACATAATAAGGTAGAAAAATATGACTTTATTTTATAAAAAAAAAAACAGTGTGAAAATAAAAATGAAAAAAATTATCGCATGTTACACATTTTTTGTTTTTTTTGGAAAATAATCAAAAATAGACGTTTTGTATATGGTACGATGATTATGCGATTTTTGGTGTAAATTACTTTCTTGATAAATTAATCCACAAATCTGTAACAATTTTTGTTTATTTCTGAAAATTACAAATAATGGACAAAACGGATATAAAAAAACTGCTCCTCAATTAATCACTAACCTTAACATTTTTGTATCATCGACATAACTAACATAACTATTATTATCCAAATTGATGGTTTCGCTTATTTTAAGACCAGATTGTGGTGTTCTAAAAACCATTGTAGTTAGTTTTATCGGAATTTATACATAATCTATTTTTAGTAGTCCAAGGCGGATCCACTTATATCTGTTTATGCATTCGCATTACATTGGACACTCGACAATAATGAGCATCCTCGTCAAGATGACGGTCAGTAAATGACTGTTTTTTTTTATAACTGCAAGCCGTCCAATTACCCGATAAAAAGCTTTAATTTTTTGTTCCCATTTTTATAAAGAAAATGGATTCATTGCATAATACATAAGAATATTTTAACATTTCATATTGTTTGGGAATGTTTCATTAGGTGTTTACAATATTACGATCTCTAATCATCCCCAGTAAAGACACATAAGTTAGAAAAACGTTTATAATGTTCAAACACCATTTGAAAAACGTTTCTTTTTTTACGTACAAACAACTTAAAAATGTCGCGGTTTTACACGTTTCATATACCGAAATTATAAACGTTTAATATTTGGTATGTGTGAAACGTAACTCCAAAACGTTTTAAAATCGTTTCTGTTTGACCTCAATGGACTATTCAGTTGATATGGACGTTTTATGAACGTTTAAAAGAACAGTTTTATAAACGCTTTATATAATGTTGATGTAATGTTGTCAAAACTGTAAAAAGAACGGCCAACATTTTTCGTGAAAAAAATCATGTAGTACTTGAAAAAAATTTAAAAATTTTTAAAATTTTCATTCCGTATTTTAAAATATTAGTGACATTCCACCAATGTGATATTTTTGAAACGTCCATTTGAAATGTCAAAGAAATATTAGTGACATTCCACCAATGTGACTTTTTTGAAACGTCAAAAATTACTTTTTCACAAGAAAATAGTAGTAACATTCCACCAATGTCGCTTTTTTGAAACGTCGAAATTTACTTTTACTACAAACTCCACCACACATCGAGTTTTTTTGAAACGTCAAAATATGACTTTTTTTGAAACGTCAAAAAATGTGACTTTTTTGAAACGTCAAAAATTACTTTTATTATAAACTCCACCACACGTTGAGTTTTACTACGGTCAGGAAGTTCAGATCCCCAAATAATTGGCATTTTTAATGTTACGATAGACCGTTATTTTTCCTACAATAAATGAATGGTTGATTTAAAAACGTATGTGTGTTTACTGGGTCGTGGATAAATCATATCATTTCGTATGATTTATCTACGTTTTAATAATATGAATAGTCGATCTCGCAACATACCATATGTGCTTGCAATGTTGCCATACTGTAATGTTAGGAATTTCCAAATGGGAAATAAATATTATCATAAAAATAACTTTTATCAGAAGAACACCGTCCTTTTGTAATAAAATATCAAAATTGCAAGCGTTACAAATTATAATTGTTCCCATAATGCAAACTCTCTTGTTTCCCATAAATATTTGGAAAATATTTCCTATACTATGAAACAACCTGAGTGGTTCACTATGGAATATGAGTTTGCGATGCATTCACTTTGGATGATCATCTGGATGAATCATCCAAGGTGAATGCGTCCAGTTGCATACCCCTTGCTATCGCACTGCAGTACTGCACATATTTAAATGGTTCACTTCGTATGATTCATCTACGATGATTCACCCAGAGTGATCAAAAGTAGGGCTTGGTCCTACTTTGTTCATTCTTCATCTTAGGTGATCATTTTTAATGATTCATTGTTTAGATGATTCACTTATTTTTCACTTTGGATGATTCGTCCAGGATGATCATCCGAAGCGAACCGTATCAATGTGCCTTAAGTAAATGTAACTTTTCTCTATGCAAAAGGCTCTATGCATATGCGTTGAAAGCTATTTTTTAAATAAATTTCCCTCCGATATAAAAAAAACTGTACAACTTTAAAATCAAAATCATTTTTAGGAGAAAATGTTTTTATTCAATAGAAGAATTTCTTGAGATGTGGATATTTTATTTGAATATATTATTTATTCACTAAATATTTCCATTCCTATTTATATAAGTTTTTGTATTCTTCTATTTAAAATAATATAAATATTTTAAAACATAGTCTGTCCGGATTTTGTATTATACAGATTGAGCATATTTTCACTTTGTTATCATGCCTTTACCAGTAAACGCGAGGAAGACACCACAATGTCGATGACTGCAAATATGGGACAAGGATAGAAACGGTCACGACTCACATACTTCTCAATTGGCGGAGGGCGTGGTCGTTTCTGACCTTATTTTATACTTGCAGTTGCCGGCATTGTATCGTCTTCCTCGCACTTATTGTTTAATGCAGGATACCAAAATTGAATCTGAATCTGTATGTTACCGTGAAGTGTATTCTGTGTATTATGTAGTATTAATCCTATTACGACAATATCTATACTTGTGTAAATACTCGTAGAAATAAAATATACTCTGTTGTATTATTTTAATTAAAGTTAAACTTAGAACACTAGAATGTATGTACATACCATTCAGCCATTTTTAATTTAAATAAGTTTTATGTGTGTCTACGTATTCCCGTTTCGTATTTCCTTTTTTCAGTTTACATAAGGTTGACTGAAAATATGCAACAAATAAAATCAAATTTAGTTTAAAATGGGCGATAAATTACAAAGTCTGAGATTTAATTAAATTCAATAAAATTAAACACAAAGTAGCTGATGCATTAGCATAATATATAACATAACATTCGTTTAATTGAATTTTATAAAGTTGATAACAGATGCTGAATTATGGGATATGGGGAAAAGTTTTGAAATTTATTCGAAAACTTTTCCGTTTAATTTAAATTGTACCACTTGTGATTTGTAATCCTATTATAATTAAAAGGTCTGACAGAGTTCCAGTGAGCATATACAGACGTGAAAGTTTCCAAATGCTTAAAACTTAAATTCTTTTTAATTAAATTGTTAAAAAAGATATAAACAAGTAACCCACAAATAATAACTACATTTTACTTCCTCACCCCTCAAAGTGAGGAAGGTATGTATTCGTGAAGAAAATTTGGAAATTTTTTATTGCATTTCTGGACGAATCTCGACGAATTATGACGATTCACAAAATTTCAGACAACAAAAATGTTCTGTTTGTGTATCTGTCTGTCTGGTTCGCGATAGCAGCTACAGTTTTTGAGATAAAACTTTCAAATTTGGTACACACATTCTAGAGGTCAAGGAAGAGATTCAGTTCGTTAATGAGCAAAATCGGTTCTTAAAATTTGAAATGTCAAAAAAATATTAGTGTCATTTTTGAAACGTCAATTTGAAATATCAACTTTTTTTTGACATTTCAATTATTTAGCAACTACCTAAAAAACCGAGAACAGTGTGTACTTTTGAATAATAACAAGTCAAACTATATTAATTTAAAAACAGGTGTTCCACAGGGGTCTATTCTCGGTCCATTACTATTCACTGTATATACAAGCAATATAATTAATTTAAAATACTGTAAAACTCATTTATATGCTGATGACACTCAACTCTATCGGAGTTTCCCTACTACTGAGGTAAATACAGCATGCTCACATATAAATGAGGATCTCAGTAATTTTTTAAAAGTAGCAAGAGATCATTGCCTAGTAATAAATCCTTCTAAGTCTACTGTTATTATCTATGGGCCTAAACGACAATGTAACAGCATTATTGATAAAGTAAATATTACAGTTGACAACAATATTAGAAGTGAAAGATAAAGATGGCCCTTGTTTGGATTCCAATTATGTCAACAAAATACAGAAATTACAAAATTCCTGCTTAAGATTTATTTATGGAATACGTAGAAACCAGAGAATATCCTATAAATTGAGAGAAATAAAGTAGCTCAATATGGAAAACAGAAGACTTCATCATTCAGCATGTCTCTTTTATAGCATATTAATAAATAAATCTCCAGTTTATCTATATTAGAAAATAAAGTTTCGTCCCGATGTTCATACATTAAATCTCAGGTTTAAAGGTCTTCTAACTCCACCATCTCACTGCACTGAATTATTTAAACGATGTTTTAGCTACCAAATTTGTAAAGTTTATAATAATATTGATGACACCTTAAGGGCTACAATAAATATGAATTTAAAAGAACATATAAAATATTTCTGTATGATAATCAGTGTTTAATATAGTTAAATGATATCCTTCTATAATATTTATTTTTCGTCACAACCTAATTTTATATCCACTAATTATTTAAATTAATTTTTTTCTTTTTTCTTTTAGCTGTTCTCAATAATAAATAAAAATATTAATTCATAATCTAACCTACAATTTTTTATACTAGAGTCTCACTGAACTAAGCGTCAATAATTTATAATTACTTAGTATTAGAGATATGGTCAAGTGGAAGAACAAGTGGTAGCTTCTCTGCTGTCTAATTACTCGAAACTGAACTTCGCCATTTATTTTTCTATAAGCAGTTGTAAACAATTATATTATTTATTACTTTATTTTAGAAAATAAAAAAGACGTTTATTATTATTATTATTTCAAATTTTAAAATATTAGTGACATTCCACCAATGTGACTTTTTGAAACGTCAATTTGAAATGTCAAAAAAAATATTAGTGACATTCCACCAATGTGACTTTTTTGAAACGTCAAAAATTACTTTTATTGCAAACTCCACCACACATCGAGCTTTGAAACATCAAAATATGACTTTTATGAAACGTCAAAACATGTGACTTTTGAAATGTCAAAAATTACTTTTATTATAAACTCCACCACCCGTCGAGTTTTACTACGGTGAGGAAGTTCTGATCCCCAATTAATTGGCAGCTGTTTTTACATTATATCGGTATAAAACATAAAAACTGTAAGTATTTTAATATACTCGGTTTCTTGAATAAAATGCTTTTGAAGAGAAATGAAGAGAAAATGGCTACATATTATAATTATATATTTCCTATGTGCGAAAACATTTTTGTTATATTAGAATATATCATTCATTAAACTCGGCAGTGTTCTTGTTATTTTCTCATTAACTAGATAAAATAGCACTTATAATAAAATGCATTTAAATTCAGTACAGTTTCTCTCTATTGCTGTTTCTTGAACAAACCTCCATTGTTTTTATTAATTTTCCTAAGAGTTCCAACCAGCTTTGTTAATTAATTATTCTTCTTCGAGTGTGAGAACTATAACGTTATGAATTATTTACTCTTTATTCATTATGTTCTAATTTTATACATTTCCCACGAGCTATGCCAGCTAATATTCCATAGTTAATGTCTGCTGCATACATTTTCAAAATGGAGTTCCGGGCGAACAACAAAACTACAAGTTCCTTAAATGTTTTATTTGATTATTTTTAGAACATTTGTGTAGTTGATTAATGATTGGCAAGATATACGATTTTCTAAGGAAAATAAAATATAGGTCAAACTTAAATAATGCACTTTATTTTATTTCAGTTTCACATGTTGCGTTGTAATAATATTTACATTAATTTGATAACCTATTTATGAAGTTTTAGCACAAAATATGATTATGATATACATATTATGATATAGTTGTAGTCGTAAAAAAATATAATCAAAAGACAAAAATAAAGGATGCCTTACACTAATAGATAGAAAATTAATTTTTTGTAAAACTGTCGAAAAAAATTACATTTTTAATTCATTGATAAGTGAACTAAAAATTGTCTTTTATATTGTTACGTGTCAAAAATACTTTTTTGTAACGCTATATCCTAAAATGACATTTATTGGACAGTGTCAATGAATCAAAACAATGTCATTATTGACAAGTGAAAAATGAAATAAAGAATTTTATTTCACAGTGTGAAATAAAACTTAATAGTCAACAGACAACAAATTAAAGTTTTTACATCAAACATTTAAATTATTAACAAATTTCATGAACAATTTTATTCATAATTTAACGAAAATTTATATGAATAGTACTGTTACTAACATTATTTATATTTATTCCCGGAATTATAGGTTCAGATGTGCGAAAAATATTTGATTCATTTATATTAATATGGTGGTTGGTCTGTTTTTCACCAACGACTACATCGGCAGACATAGTCATTTCTGTAGTATTGTTTGAAAATATCTGTTTTGAAATTTCCTTTTTGTTCTGGATGCTATCTTCTATATATCCCTCAGCAACTGTTGAGGATTTCTATCCCCCATGACGTTTTAAGGTAAGAATATCAGCTTCAGAACCAGCTAATAGTGATGCCGAAGATCTCCTAAAACTGTGACCCGTATATTGCTCAGGATTAGATAAGTTAAGATATTTAGCTATAATATTTGGTATTTTTGAAAATGTATTAATACAAACTCGTTGGACCGTACATTTTTCTCCTCGGTATTGAAGAAAAACCCCTTTGTGATTCACATGTGTAGGGCGAATAGCTGCATATTTATCATAAATATTTAGTGGATTTATTCCATTAACTGTCTCACCAATTATCGTAAAAGTCCTTTTAAGGGGTCTTCGAATCAGGGACTTTAACAACCAGCATGCAGTATTTTCTCACAATCTCATCAATGGTCATATTGTAGAGTTCCTCTCGACGGCAAGCGCCAGCCAAGCCCATTATTAATACAATTTTCATCATTAAAAACTTTTTATCTGGTGCTTCTAGTAAAAAAATGTTCTACATCTGCTCTGTCAAAAACTTTAGATTTCTTAGCCCTATATCCAGTGGATTGTCTTTTAAAAAAAGCTTTTTGATAATTGGATACATCTACATTATTCCTTACATTCAAAACTGCTTTAGGCATCGAAAACTTGGACCAGAGAATTGAACATTTTAAAGTTTTTACATTTGTAGTTAGATAAGCCAAAAGAACAGACTCAGATATGTTATTCACAGTTTTCTGCTTACACCAGTGCATAAATAAATCATATTCTTTTTCGTACAATTTTCTAGATTTCGCTGGTAATAAATCTAAAGTTACAGCAATTGCTTGCTCCCTGATTTCCGGAGGAGTACCAGAAACAAAATCTTTCTCACTATCACTCATTTTGTTCCAAATAAAAATTATTGTAAAGTAGAATGTGTCAAATGCGACGTTTAAATCGTTCAGTATTTAGTTTTATTATTGGTTTCTATGTAAACAGCAATAGAATTTAGTCATTACGACAAAGTAACTTTGTCAATTTGCCGTATTTTTAAAATGGCGATACAAAAAATTTTGTATATAACTCGAGACTAAAATGTGTTTTTTTTACTCGTGTGGTTTTCAAGCACTCACCTTCGGCTGGTACTATAAACGCCCCACTTATTAAAAAAACACCATTTTACACACTTGTTATATAAAATACTATTAACACTAGTGTTAAAAATGAACTGCTGTATACTATATAGTTATATGCATTCTTTTCAAGATAATAGAAAGCTGTATTGATAAAATTAGAAAGAATGTATTATTTAGAAACAGTAACATACATATTTATTCGAACAGTTATAAATTATTTATTTAGAAACATTAATATTAATATTACAACCCGAACAGTTACTTATGTTAATTCCCTGATAAGTAATTGCGGAGGTATTCAGTTTAACTGCAATACTATCGTCGACGTCACCTGATGACGCTGATGTCAAGGTAGAAGGGTTCTTTGAAGCAATTGTAGCATTATAAGAGGTACTGGTACTGGGAAGAATTCTCTCAGCAATTTTATTGTTATTTGTAATAGAATCCTCGATGTAGCCCTCAGCAACGGGTGAGAATTTCCATCCACCATGTCGTTTTATTGTAATTAAATTAGCTCCCAAATCTGCTAACAAAGATGCCGAAGATCTTCGGAAACAATGGCCAGTAAACTACTTTGGATCTGACAATTTCAGAAATTCGGCAATATTAGTAGGAATCTTCCAAAAAGTATTTATCCTAACAGGTTGAACAGTACATTTGTCGTTAACGTAATTTAGAACAAAGCGATGGTGAGCATCGGCGACTGGCCGTTATGCAGCATATTTTTGGTAATAATTCATGTAGCTTTCAACGATACAAAAACTATGACAAACGTTGGTTTTAGTCTCCAAAATATGAATCAATAAGGAGTTTCCTGATTTTTCAATATCATCCAATGTTAATTTATAAAGCTCTTCACGACGGCATGCTCCAAATAAACTAAAAATTGATGCAACTTTTAATATTAGATATTTGGTGTCTGGAGCTTCATTCAAAAATGTATTAATTTGTTCGCTAGTAAATATTTTCGATTTTTTTTGGCCTATATCCTACACTTTTTCGTTTTAAAAACGCTATTAGCTTGTAATACTTGCTTATATCCACGTTGTTCTTGATATGCAAACTAGCTTTTATCATAGAGAAATTATACCACAGTGTTGACGCCTTCCATAACTTAGATTTTCTTCGAAGTATAAACACTTTATTGTCACATAAATGAAACGAGCGGGTGGCTCAGTGCCAACGCGTCCGACACGTAAGCGATAGATCAGGAGTTCAACCCCACAGACGGCATTTTTTTTTTAAATGACACCTTTACCTCATTGCCTTGGCACAGGACTCCACTGTGTATCGCCTCAATATCGCTTCCTTTATGCTCTGCAAACATCTTATCCTCCATATATCCTTCCTAGCCTGGTTGAGCATCTTCTATGGTGACACCCACCATTTCAGTCATACCTGGCGCCAAGGTAATATCCTGGCTGAGGACAACACGACGCCTTGTGTTAGCCTTCTCCAGTGAGATGCTCCCCATCTCTGCATCAACCTTCTCCCTTTTACTCCTTGCCAGCATCGCCACGCTTGCAGAATCTCGCCATTCCATCTTGCACGACAAGAGTTACCCCACTCTTCCTTATCGCCGGTTGCCCTAAAATCAGATCGGCATTAGATATATCACACAATGTTACTAACGCCGTGACATTTAGTTATATACTATCAATTGCTACCTGAAATTCAGAGGTGCCATGCGCCGCACCTAGACCACCACCAAAACCCTGCAAAAAGGTTGATTTTCCAGTTACTTGGAGTCGACGACGCTCAGCACACTCTGCCGCCATCAGGTTACATTGACATCCTGTATCCAGATACACTTTCACCCTTTTGCCCTTAATGTAAGCCACCCGCTTGTAAGTTTTTTTCAAAATTATTACTCACCAGTCTAACCTTGATATTTCGTCCCCCTGACGAGTCGCTCCTGCTGTCAACACGCCGCCGCTTGGTACATTCCGCCTGCTTGTACCCCACTTGTTGGCACGACCTGCACCTCTCCATTCTGGTTTCCGGACATTCGCCACTGAAGTGCCCCAATTTTCGGCAGTTGTAACACCGCAGATTCTCCTTCCTCAGAGCGGCCGCCTGCCTCTCTGAAGATGGTGATGTGTTATCTGCCCTCTGGAACCCACTTTCTATTGACACTCGGTTTCGTCTTCTGGAACTCACCGCCGCCACGGGAGTCTGGTAGCTTTCTAAACCTGCCAGAAACTCTGAGTATAAAGCCTCTGGGGTGGCACACCTGCACGCATACGCATTCGCCCTCAACTCCTCAGGAAGCCCATGAATGATACACGAAACCGCCTATTCGCCAACAACTCCGCACTGACTGCACAGCGGCAACTTTGCGTGGTAGTCTGTAGTCATTTTTTCCGTTGGTAACTTACGCCTCGCTACCAACTCCTCCAGGTACACCGCAAAGTCATTCTGCCTAGGAAACGCCTACCTAAGCTTCGCCTTCCACTCACACTATGAGCAAGAGAAATCATCCAACCTCTTAAACCAGGCTCTCGCCAAACCACGCAGTTTAATAATTTGCATAATAAAGTATGATCTCTCATACTCTGATCATCCATGCACCTTGTCCAGTTGATCAATCATGAACCACCTGTCCACATTGACAAACCTGTCTTCTGAGTTGAACGGCTCCACCATGTCGCTCCCCATTCGCAGTTCTCCACCACTGCCTACTCTCCTACCAGTAGTACTTCCACTTGAGGCACTCCTGACGCCCTCCACTATACCAGGTAAGGTTTCGCCACTTACCGCCCCACCAGCACGCACCAGTCGCCAAGCTAAGCACTAACCGCTAGTAGTTTTTCAATCGCCTTTGAGGTTTGCAGTTGAATTATGTCTTCAATTCGCCCCGCCAATTTGTTTTTGAGAACACTCATCAGCACCGCCTCCGTGTCGACATTATTCCCCGATAATGACATATCCTTCTCAAAATTAAGTTCAAGATCGCCATGATTTTCCGCCATGTTGATTACACAACACGTCACCAAAATTGAACACTTTTTACCGCCTGTAATTCCAAATTATTTGTTCTTAACATCTTCCCGCACAACACCACACCTGGACGTGATTCAATCCCAACTTCTGAATAATTGTTAAATGCAAACTATTAACACTAAAATATGACTTCATTATCTCGTCACTACAACAAAGCAATGTAGACGCCGACTCTCCCACCATGTTGACTAGTGGCCCACCTCCCGGCTGTCGCCCAGATTGCCCTCCTGTCGTGACATCTATTGACTAAATTATACACTACTCCGGTAAAGTAGAGTGACCATACTCCTGCTACTTAGCCACTGATGTCGGATAATGACCCCGCCTGGATCATAGATGTTGCCCGTCAGTCTATCGTCCTTATTTTTTTAATGGTAACAATATTGTCAAATTATTTCTGAAAATAATCTTCGATAATGCATTTTTTGGTCTACGATATAAGTACGTATTCTTTTTCTTGGTGGTTGAGTTTCTCTCTCTCGGAAATATTTCAGAGAAAATGAGAAGTAAAAGATTAAGGTCAGTGTCTGTTTTTAACATGTCTAAATAACCTAATAATGTAATCATGAAACTACTGTTTCGTGATTACATTCCTCTTGGTGATCCAATATTTTTTTCAAAAAAATCAGTAAGTGTCTGGCGAGATTCAAACACAATTTGCATCAATCTACTATTATAATTCCATCTAGTTTAAGCATTCTTAATACACGCTCGCGTTTACTCACAGAACATTACACAGTTACCGTATTTAAATACGCTGTAAGAGAACAGCTTACACTCGAACAACTAACTTCGGAGCTGTTCGAGCGATATCGCCGCATTGTAACTTTGTAACTTAATACATTTTAAAACATTTGTTTTGACATATCGAGTTAATAAGCTCCGTCGAAAAAAGAGTTTGGGAGCAATAAGAAAATAAATAATATATTTTATTATTTTATGACTCTTGTAAGGGAAGCTGTGGTTCCCTTAGCCTCCATGGAAAATACGCCACTGGTTTAAGCCTAACATTTTTAAAATTTGCCTAAAAATAAAATCAGCATGTCCTAAGATCTTATTATTTAGGGTCCATAGTGTTTAAAAATATCGGTTTCTTTATATCCGAGGAAAATGAGAACGATTTTGGGCCAAAATGATTTGACAAACTTGCTCTACTAGTGGCTCTGATTAACATACAAAAAAAATCCAAGTTGAGAAGTTGTCGTCATCCGTTATACACAGCACAACATCTCTATAATAACCCAATACGTCATTCATATCAAGTAAATGACTAATTTCAACTGACTTAAAATAGCCGAACTTAAATGACCTGTAGGATCATAAATAATAAATTTGCAGTAATTTGTTTGTATGGTGTATGGTTACCTATTTTAATCAAACAAATCACAAAAATTTACACATTATGCTGATTCTGTTTATAGTATTTGGGTCAGACTAATATATTTTTCGAATACTCGCGTGTACATATAAAATAATTAACGACAAAATAAAACATAATTTACATTAATTTATGATATTATTCCTACACAATTATTTTTCCTGAAGAAATTTATTAACATAATGTATTATTATAAAATGTGGAAAAATGCAAAATATGTAATCTAAAATTTCAAGAAAATTGATTCTCGTTAAAATCTGTACCAAAATAACCTAGTGGTTTTTATGTAAAATAATTTCTAATGGACAGGAACCGTGATTGTATCAGTTAATAAATGAGCGTTTATCGTCATCGTGTAATTAATCTTACAATGGGTTTGAAATCATCAATTTTGTTCTGTTTTCTTCTGCAATACAGGGTGTTTCAAAACTCAAGGCGAAAAATTAAGGAACGTGTACGGTGTGATATTCTGGTAAAAAAAATGTAAAATAAAAGTTTTGCCGGTAGGGCTTTATTTACGAGTTATTAGACTTCAAAGTTGCTGCATGTGATAAATTTTTAACTTTAATAAATATAAGAAGCTATGAAATAAATGATATAAAAAGTATGTCATGAGTAAGCCTGGCCAAGGTCATTAATCCTACAGAGACGTACTGGGTATGCGTCATATCCATAATAAAAACAAAAATATTTTATATATTGTGATGTATGTTTTTGTACTATTTCGTTCGCTCTAAATTCTTTTTTTATGTATTTCCTTATATTTTGTAAGCTTAGTGCTGCACATTATTATTAAACTGTTAAATGACGTTCACACATGTACATTGTATATCTTAGTGATAACTAATAATAAATAAATAAATAAATAAAATAAATGGAAGTAAATTTTATTAATACTGGTACACTTTATAAAAATATGTACAAAACTCACCTTTTTAAGCAGATTTATGAAGTAGCATGGTTGTCGTTATCACAAACTGGAGCACTTCTATAATAACTGTGTAGCATCAGATATGTTTCTACAGTTGTTTCAGTAAGCGATGTTCGCTGTGGTGAAAAAATATGTTTGTATTTTGAAAAAGACCGTTCGACCTCTACGGAAGTAATACAGGCATAAGTAAAACACCCTGTGAACTCACTTAACGCAGCTGTAGATGCACCATCACAAATTTGTCTTAATTTGGTAAAATCTGGATCTTTCCGTAATACACTCTCGAATATTTCAATTACGGGCTTATTTTTTTGCGTCATTTATAGTCTGTAGTTGTGTATTTACGTCGTCCACTATTTGCAGCGATTCTAGTAACGACAACGAAGTATTTTACAATTTTTCTATTGCATCGTTTAGTCCTCTATAATTGTTATAAATAGTTTTTAAATCTGTTTCAAGGGAAACATCTTGCAAGCTTGTCTGGCTTTCCTTAATATCTGCAGCCTCGTTAGGGTTGAACTGTAGTATCCCAGCTTTTATTTGTTGAAAATATTCAGCATAATAAAAAGCTACCTTCAACCACGTGTAAGAATCGGCTCTGGTGGTTCCGGAATACCAGGACACAGTGTGTGAAATGCTCGAAGCCGTTTAGGAGATTTGAGAAATACTTTTTTTTGTATTTGCTATTAATGCATCTACCTCTGGAAAACATTCTCGAATCGTTTCTACTACAAGATGAAACGCATGCACTTTACACGTAACATGTAAAAACCTACAATCGTCTCTTTGAAGAAAACGGCCCATTAAACGCATTGTCGCAGCACCGTCGGCAACAAACATCAACACATGATTTGTTGACAGTTCAAATTTTTCGAAAGTCTCCAACACCACCCACGTAATTGTTTCGCCAGTACACGCAGTTAGTCTTTTGCTAGCTAGTAAAAGTGGATGTGTTGGTCGAATACACGTACTATAACATTTAAAATAGATTTTTTTTTACAATCTGTCGTCTCGTCAACACATAATCACAACCGTGTATTTTTTTAATGCACATTTAATCCTATTTATAATGTCTTCACGAACACTTGGTACATATCTATGTAACGATGAACGACTTGGTAAAATCACCTGGGGATTATATTTATTCCAGAACTCCCGAAATGCTGGTTTATCCGATATGCACAGGGGAACATCACAGGCAATCAGCATTAACAGTAATTCAAACATAAACTGAGGTTGCAAAGAAGACACGCCATTTTTTTTATTTTTATGCCGGTTACTATTGACATGAATTTTGCAGCCGTATTTATTCCAGCACATTAAGTCTTGATCACAAACTTATTTTACATCCATCATAGAATAAATCCGGAAATTCACCGATAAATTTATTCACTTTATCAGCGTACGGTCGTTTTCTACTCTTTACGGTCAACATTATTTATTATTTATTAGTACTCTATGCATCGACCGACAGATAACAACTGAAGTGTGTCGTGTCATCGTCATCGTAAACAAGCGCACGATGGCATTGGTATTGCGCCCGACTCTGAATCTACCATCGCTTGGCCAGGCTTAGTCATGAGTGAGGTGACAGAACAAAATTGTTTCCGAGTTTATTAGACTTCAAAGTTGCTTTGCTGGTTCAGTTGTTTTGTCAACCATGCAGTTTTCTAACGAGGAATTCGCAGCTATTATTTTTTGTGTGTGGGTTTTTAATGACAACGCATTAAAAACTTGTGTGGAATACAAACAGCAGAGTCCTTAACAGACGACAACCGTCTCGCCGGATGTTTTCAGACGCTTTTCAGTGGCTGCGAGAGTTTGGAATTGATAATTCCCTGGTGGTCCTGTCCGAAATCGTGTTGTTGAAATAGAAGAAGAAGTGATAGGTTGTGGTTTGAAAATCCAAAGCCATGTTCCGTCGAATGGTCAGCACCTACGTTTTTTAACAATTTCAAGTAATAAGCTACTGGCAAAAAAAGTTTAGCTTTAAACATTTCTGTCAGTTGACTTTTTTTATTACATGTTTATCTTAATGACAGGAGAACGCCAGTCTACAATAAAGGTGGCATAAAATCATTTTCCATCATACTGTAATGTCAATAAAGAACACAAAAATCTCAACTTTAAGAGCGCTACTGAGTCACCAGGCAAGCCAACATACACCTAATACAATTTTTGTCCATAAATCTTGTAAATATAAATTTATGCAAAAACGACGAAGATCTTGCATATTTTGCAATTTCATTGCCATGTGGACAGATTAGTTTAAAATCAGAATTACATTTCATAAGAATATAATTTTCAATATCCTCATTTCCAGCCAAATACAAAATGTAATTTTGATTTTAAAATAATCTGTCCATATGGTAATGAAGTTGTAAAATGTAGAAAGTTCTGTCGTTTTTGTATAAATTTATATTTACTAGATTGGGCAAAAATTGGATTAGGTGTATGTTGGGTTGCCTGGTGACACCGGAGCACTGTTAAACACGTATAGTATTGGCACTTTTTTAACATAATTAAAATGCTGCTGCCAAGCGTTGTTCCGCTAAGGGTCGGTTGTATCGACGTGGTTCAGCCAAAGTTCAACTGAACTTCGTTTAAAATCCAATGTTACGATTGTTGTAACAATCGTAATCTTGGATTTTAAACGAAGTTCATTTGAACCTTGGCTAAACCACGTCGTAACAACCGGTCCTAAGTGGCAGGAGTTTGTTTTGTGGATAAGTTACATTAATCTGAGATTTGCTCGATTGTGTTTTTACTATTTATTGTAAGACTGGTATTTCCGCAGTTTTCAGATTTCTGAAATGCCTCGCGCCATTCCAGACCTGCCCTATATGGGACACTTCTAGCATACTAACAAACACTTTTCAACGTGAGAATACATACTGCCGGTTAAACTCGCGCGGATGTCTTGGCCGTTTGTGGGGAGGGATACTCCTGACGCGTACCGTTCTAGTTCAGTATTTCGGAGCGTTTCGTGCTAATATAATAAAAAAATAAGATAGATCAAATTTAAGCGAATATAGTATCTAAAAGTGACGCTGGCTCCCGTACTGTTATTAATGTTATGAATAAAGCTGGCAAGTCGTGCGGCGGGACATAGTCGTATGCATCATAATAAGCGTAATAAAATAAATTAACTAGTAACAAAAGCAATAAACTGTTAAAATTTATAACAATGTATGCACAACTTACCCTCTTAACTAACTTGATGAACCAGCTTGTTTATCACAAAGTGAAGAAGATCTGTAAAAACTTCGCAGCATCAGGTATGTTTCTATGGTTGTCTCCGTGAGTGATGTTCGCTGTGGTGAAAAAATGTACTTATATTTTGAGAATGACCGTTCGTAATATGTTGATGTAATACAGGCATACTTAAAATAATCTTTGAACGCAGTTAATGGATCTGGAGATGCACCTTCAGTACCATCACAAATTTATGTTAATCTGGTATAACCGGTATTTTGATTTAACACACGTGCGAACTTTTCTCTAACGCGCTAATTTTTTTGCGTCACCTATATCGTGTAGCATAACGAGCTCATTTTTTGGGTCACCTATAACGTGTAGCAGTCGATTTACTTCGTCCACTATTTGCAGTGAATCCGCTAACAAGAACACTGTTTTGTAAGTTTTTGAAGGCGTCATGTAATCTTTTATAGTTCTTGTGAATAGTTTTTAAAGCTGTTTCAACGGAAATATCTTCGAATTTTGTCTGGCTTTCCTTAATAGCTGCAGCCTCGTCAGAATTGAATTGTAGTATCACAGCTTTTATTTGTTGTAAATATTCAGCATAATAAAAGGCTGCCGTCAAAATCTTTTGTAAATGTTATAGTACGTGTACTGGACCCTCTTAAACCGACATTTCCACTGTTACTAGGTGGCAAGAGATGTAGTGTACTTTCAAAACAATTACACGGAGAAAAATTTGACCTGTTTCAACTGTTGATGTTAGTGACCGGTGGTGCCACGATAATGCGTTTGGTAGGCCATTATCTTCAAGAACACGGTTGTAGGTTGGTACATGTTAGGTGGAAAGTAGATGCTTTATTGTGGCAGAAACTATTCAACAAGGTTTTCCAGAGGTAGATGCATTAATAGCAAGTTCAGAAAAAGTGTTCCTCAATCTCCTAAACGTCCTCGCGCATTTCACAGCAAGTGTCTCGGTATTCCCGAACCACCACAGCCGAATCTTACACGTTGGGGAACATGGTTGAAGGCAACTTTTTATTATGCTGAATATTTACAACAAATAAAAGCTGTGATACTACAATTCAATTCTGACAAGGCTGCAGCTGTTAAGAAAAGCCAGACAAAATTTGAGGATATTTTAGTTGAAACAGCTTTAAAAACTATTTATCTAACCCCGTTATGAAATGTCGTTTTAAATGCTTTTTTGACGTTACGAAACGTCACATTTTTCATAACTATCAGTCCCATTACATAACTGAGTGATGAAATGAATTTTTACGTAACTGATTATTAAACCCATCATTTAAAGAAGGAATTTTAAGACTAAGAAGCAAAAAACACTTTATTAATAAACTAAAACTCAACACATAGTTATTCTTTTGATTTGTTTGCATACTCATTAACAACAAAATTACTACAAACACAGTTACTAAAATTTATTCCTGAACCTGACGAAATATTTATTTCTTTTTTCTTAGCAGCTATTTCAGAATATCTTTCCTCATTATACACCGAACCTGATTGATTCACTTCTCTTGAAACAGCTAGCCTCAAAATGTTCTCCTAGTATATTATGTGCAATTCTTATCTTGTTGGCCAAAGAATATTCGATGTAGTCTTCTGCTACGGTATTGGATTTCCAGCCCCCTTGCTGCTTAATTTTTAAAATGTCAGCTCCTGAATCTGCGAGCAAAGATGCGGATGACCGCCGGAAGCAATGCCCAGTATAACCGGCGGCATTTGGTAAACCAAGATGTTTTGCAATTAATTTTGGTAAACATCCAAATGTACCTATAGGTTGTACTCCACATTTTTTATTATTGTATTTAACCAAAGAACGGTCATGCTTTTTATTTTGTAGACGCAGATGAACATATTTTCGAACAATTTCTACTAAATTTTCTCTGTATCCAGAAATATTGCTATTTGTGACCACAAATTCCCGTATCACATTTGTTTTTGTGTTTGGAATAGTAATTTAAGAAAAAATTCTTTATCCACAACACCTCTGATACGCATGTCACACAATTCCGCTTTTCTACAAGCACCGGCAACTCTTATAATCATTGCTACCTAAAATAATCAAGAAATTAAAAACTATAAAGTTTCAAATAGTGACAGTAAATCAAACCTTTGCAAATAAAAACTTCCCGTCATCAGCATTTCTAATAAAATTTTCAAAGTTCTATCTTATCAAAATGATAGATTTTTTAGCGTGATAACCTGTAGATTTTCACTTCAAAAAGCTGTTAATATGGTATATTTTTTGATGTTTCTTTTGACATTTAATTCTGCCTTTAACATTGAATAGGTAGTCCATATTGTAGATGCATTATAGTTTTTCATCGTTTCGAAGTACGCAAAGAGAACCTTTTCACAAACATTTTTTACTCCTTTTTGTTGACACCAATTTTCAAATTTCTTATATGCTTCTTCATACCTGCCTTTTGATTTACCAGGTATTATTGAATTTACTGCTAAATTAGCCGATTCTTCTATATCAGAGGGAATATCTATATCTCAATCAACCATTTTCGATTTTTGCTTCAAAAAATTCAGCAGATTGACAACTGAGGTTTGTTTATACAAATGTCAATCTATAGTAACGCTAAAGCGATAAACAAAATTTATTTGTACGACTGCAAGCGTAGCTATGTTTTGAACCGCAAAATAGTATTCAAAATAAATTGCCATTTGTTTCCTATTTTAAAGCGGGATTAGATAAAATTTTGTACTTAACATGTTATGAAAAGTAATTTTACTTGACTCATGTAATTTGCAAAACTCGCTCGCTTCGAACCGCACGTTTTGGCAATTACATTCGTCAAATAAAATTAGTCATTTCATAATTGGTTAGGTAAATAACTATTACAAGATTACATGACGCCATAAAAACCTTACAAAACAGTTCGTTGTCGTTAGCGGAGTCACTGCATATAGTGGATGAAGTAAATTGACTGCTACACGGTATAGGAGACGCAAAAAATGAGCGTGTTAAAGAAAAGTTTGCACGCGTATTAAAGCAAAACACCGGTTTTACCAGATTAAGACAAATTTCTGAAGGTACTGATGGTGCATCTTTAGATCCGTTAAGTGCGTTCAAAGACTGTTTTAAGTATGCCTGTATTACATCCTGAAAATTTCAGCAGGGCACTTATTTTGTCTGAGAAATATAATTTAATTGGGGTGTTAGTTACAGGTGAGAAAACAAAGCACCAATTCATATGAATCACCTCATACTTTAATATAAATTAACCATTAATCACTTAATGATAAACTGGAAGTAGAACAAAAACACTCCTTACATGCATTAAGATTATAAACAACGCAAAACAAATATTTAAGCAGTCTAAAAATAACAGTAGTGTGTCCTGGAAATTCATTTATTAACTTGATTATTTTTCTTCCAGCAGTATGTCGCAACCTACAACGACGATAGAGACCGTCACCATAAAAAGACCATTAAAGGTAAGTGGTTATAGATAAGCCTTAGATAAGAAATATAACATACTGGTCGTGTATATTCATCTTATTATCTGTAGGGTTCCTACGAGTCGCATATGGTGGATGCTGAAATATATATTATATGCGAGAGATAATGAAATGCTTAAGTTGTCCATGTCTTCTTTTCTCTATAGGCGAAAATGGGTGAGGGTTGGTATATTTAACTAGGGTGGGTGTAGCCACCCGTTATTGTTTGACTTGTATTCTACACTAAAACAAATTTTTGGGCGTTTAAACATTTAAAAATCGTCGTTTCCACTAGTAGTGCCGGCTAGTTACGTCTCATCATCATATCCAATTAAAAATGAAGGAAATAATTTTCAGTACAAATATTAATTTCATTTAGATTTATATTTAATTATTATTATTGAACGCAATATTAACTTTTTTTCGGTAAAGGTTAATCTAATAAGAAATTTGTAAAAGACCTTGTCGACACAATTCCTCGATGTGAGCATTTTTTTATGTGAGAATTATTTTGATTTGACGAAACTTTTTTTTGCACCTTCATGAGACCGATTTTGCTAATATTCAATAGATTTATACCTTGAGGCTGCCGGGATATTATATGTAAAATTTCAATTTCACGTCGAGCTAGGTTGTAGAAAAACACAACGCACGCCGCAGATATAAGATGCCATAATTAACGGTTCTAATAAATTTCCTACTTCCGGGCCTCAAAAAAGTCCATTTTTAACATAATCTGGAACTTGATTTGTTTTACGACAGTATCTATAGATACTATAGACATATTAGAGTAAAAATAATCGATAACGAAGTGATTAAACTGTGGTCTTCAATTGCTATGAGTATAGTGTTTCCAATCTCATTACCATACGTGGCTTTTACCGATCGGTTCCCAGGAATGGCTTTTACAGATATAATATAATATATTGGAAACACCAATTGAAACATTCACAAACTATAAAAACATATTAAGTGCATTTTATTTAATTCTACAATGTACAATGCACTATATATTAAATTAAAACGTAATGCGTAATAGATTCTTTTAAATTACGGTATATTGGTAATTTACATTACTTAAAGCCAAGCGCGGAAGGGAGAAAACATTTAACACGATCAAACAGTATCTTGCATAACGTGGATTCATTCGGACGTAGGTACTAGAAATGCGCAGTTAAATTGTCACAACGTACCTACTAAACCGACGGAAGCTACAGTAAATTCTTGGATTCGCGATATTGCCGATTTACAATTTGATGGTAGGGAGAAGTTGCTGCGAGGGTACAAACAATTCCAAACTGTTTAAAAAAATCCCCTATTTGTTACTATGACAGGTGTATTAGGCCCTTTAAACGGCAAAGAAGTAGACTTTGCTACACCGGGCATGAATATGGTGACTTCGCGAAAGTTTACATATTTTAAGTATGCTCCAGTTACATCTGTCGACGTCGAGCGGTCCTTCTCGCAATATAAATGGATTTTCAACGAAAGAAGCTGAAAACATTTAGAACAGATATTAATAAGATACTTTTATTCTTGTAACCGGCAGTGAGAAATACTTGTGTAAGACAGAAAAGGAGAATATTATATAACAACCATGGGCGTACTTAATTAAACTCGTTGGAAAACAAATTCCGAGAATATAAAATAAACGTATATTAGCACTCACCAGTTCACTGACCTCAACACTCACAAATCCACTGCCCACTTCTCCTTAAATATATATAAAAAACAACTGTAAGTGTCTTAATCCGATGGCCTAATTTAAATACTAAATCTTTCTTATTTGCCAAAGACATCTAGATCACTTTTCCTCAATGATTTCGCTCAGCCATTATTAAACTTCACATATATCAGACATTATTTATCGTAATCACACTCATTCGTGGCCTCTACTAGATCAAGACCATTTCTCGCCAAGATCCAACCCAATATACTTATGGCCATTCCTCGCCATGGAGTCCCTGCCTCAATGAATTATAATGAACAAAAGCTATTTGATGGTCATACCTCCCTTCTCAGGACACAAATATCAATAGTGATGATCTTAAAGCCAATGATACTCTTGTAATAAAAAATATATCTGAAGAGCAAGTTATGTCATGTATTCGCCGGCTAAAACCAAAGATGACTATGGGTCCTGATAACATTCCTGCCTTTATACTTAAAGTCTGTGCTTTAGCTCCTGTTCACCCGCTAACCATTATATTTAATTTAATTTTAAAAATGTCCAAATTTCCAAGCATATGGAAAGTTTCACGACTCTGTCCCGTTTTTAAAAATGGTAGTAGGGATGATGTTTGTAACTATCGCCCTATTGCCATTTTATGCCATTTTTGTAAGGTCTTTTCCACTGTTATATATATGATCATGTAAAAAATATAATTGATGTAAATCAACATGGATTCATGAATGCTAGGTCAACTACAGCTAATTTGATCTGTATAACGCAATATATTTCAGACATTTTAGATAGTCAAGGACAAGTTGATGTTGTTTATACGGATTTCTCCAAGGCCTTTGATCGCCTAGACCATTCAATTTTAATAAATCGCTTAGACAAATATGGAATATCGTCAGATCTCATAAATCTACTTAGCTCGTATCTCTCCAAGAGAGTACAATATGTGCAGTATCATGGTTATAAGTCTAACAATATAGATGTACTGTCAGGAGTCCCGCAAGGTTCCATTCTTGGTCCCCTTCTATTTAATATATTTATAGATGACACTAGTAACAAGTTCGGTGCACTTTTGCCGCTGGTGTAGCATGACATAAATTATAGTACAGGGTGGCTGAATCATAATTAGAAAAAAATAACGAATGCAATTGTGTAAAAATTATCTGTACATTCCATTTAACAAATTGCAATTTGAGGTTATACAGTGTGTACATAAAGTTTGGAATAAATTCATTATTTCAGAATACGAAAATATTTTGGAAAATCCTCGGACAGATCGATTTTTATTTTGAATTGCGCATCGTCTACGTTATTTTTTTAGCTATGACGTCATCGCTGATACGGTTATGACGTAATCTACTTTTTTAATGGAGTACCCTGTATATGTTTTCATTTTTAGAATCTCTATTTGAAGTTAAATTTTATGGTGATATTTTGCAATAAAATAGCAAATGAACAGTAAATAATAACATAAAGAATTAAGTAATCAAATGTTCAAATTGAAAACCTTCTTTTGCCTGACAGTATTCCAAACGATCAATAAATTCTTGCTGAATTTTATTTACAGTTTCTTGAGAAATGTTATTACGTTCTAATCTAATTCTGTTTTTAATTCCTCAATATTGTCAGATTTTCATTTGTATACTACGTTTTTTAGGTGACCCCCAGTAAAAAATCTAGCGGGGTAAGATCCGGTGACCTTGGTGGTCATTCAACACTACCACGTCTTTCAATCCACATATTTGGAACAACTGGATCAAGATATCTTCGAACAGCTAATGCATAATGCGAAAGTGCCCCGTCTTGCTAACACCATAAATTTTCATCAGTAGTGCTACAATTGTTTCTACTCGGAAATAAGGTCACCAAAGTAGGGATTAGGATATTCTTGTAAAAATTGTAGATATCTTGGTCTATTTATAGTGTCATCGAAAAAGTAGGGACCGATTATCCTGTTTCTAACTATTTCCTCCCACACATTTATCTTTTCTGGATACTGAGTGTGCTGCTCTCGCATCCATCAAGGGTTTACCTTTGCCCAGTATCTACAAATTTGGTGGTTGACTTCACCATTTAATGTGAAAGTTGACATCCGAAAAAATATATTTTTTACTTGAAGATTATTATTGCACATTTTTATTAATATTTAACAGAATTCCATTCTTCGGTCTGGATTATCATCAGATAACTCTTGCACAAGATGTATCTTAAAAGGATGCCACTTTTTTTGTCTTAACACTTTGTGTACAGAAGTAAAAGGAATATCATAGTCTCGGCCAAACTGGCGAACGATATTATGTAGATTCTCTTCCATAGCAAGAAAAACATTTAATTTGGTATATTCCTCAATAACTGGACATCTTTCGGTAGATCATCTACCGAAACAATCTCTCTATATTTCCTTTCATTTTTGCTCACTGTTGATTGGCTTATGAATCTATCTAGGTACTAAGTGTTAAATAAAATATATACACTTCTTGTTGTGGTCGTGCCCTATCACCATATCCAATCATCATAAGAACCTCAATTCTCTGAGATACAGACAAACGCATTGTTATAAAGTAGAAGACACAAATTTAATAAGTAATGAATACAGTTCAACACTGAAAAGACAGAACTGTTGTTGAACATACAAGTACCAGCCTACTTAAAAAAATAGTACAAAAAACCTATTTGACTACTCGGTTTTGTAAGGTTATCTAAAAACGTGCTTTATAAAAATTAAATCTAGACCTAAAATAAATTTTTTGTTATATTTATTGTTCATTTGCTATTTTATTGTAAAACATTACAATAAAACAAGAATTAAAAAATAATATTTTCAAATGTCTGTAGCTCCAAACTTATGAACTCTAGACCCTAAGCAGTATAGGTCTTTGAAATCAGCTTCCCATAGAGATTCTAAAAAGGGAAAATATACAGAGTTTTCCATTAAAAAAAATAAGATGATGTCATAACCGAAGCAGTGACGACGTCATGGCTAAAAAAAATTAAAGCAAAAGATGCACAATTCAAAATAAAAATCGACCTGTCCGAGGATTTTTCCAAACTATTTTCGTATTCAGAAATATTTAATTTATTCCATACTTTATGTACACACTGTACATTAAAAACAAAAGAAACCTTATTTTAAATTCTCGTGAAAAACTGATAATAATTGAAAATTAGTCATTGAATCTGTCTCGAAAAAGTAGGCAATTGATATCCGGAAACTCATGTCCAGCCTGTACTGTACTCTTTTTAATTTATAGAATTAGTTTACTCGTATTTTTGCTATTGAGAAAGATCCTAGCTAGATCCAGTTTCACATGTCTATGATATATGTAGCTACATTCAAATAATAGCACTTATTAACAACAAACTACATACCAAATTTCGTAGCTTAGATTGATGAGATGATATATTAAATAAAAAACACTTTCTTGACTCCAAATGGCCGTAGCTCCTTTAGGAGGCATTTGCGGACACATTTGTGTTAATGTGAACGTATCTTCTTGTTTTTGCATGTGTAATATATCCACAGCATAGCAATTTAAAAACACCCTGTATTAACCTCTGGACCCAAAGTAGGTCCTAGTTTTAACGTTTGCTGGCTGAACAAAATTTAAGAAAGGGCTTCAAAAATAAAATATGGTTTAAAAATAAAATAAAGCAGGAACTAGTGCCATATAATCAAAACAATAACTATGCAGCTACGGATACGTATATCGAAGTTATTGTATTTTATCAATGCAGCGTAGCTAAGGAATTGGATAAAGGATGGAATATCAAAGACTGTACTTTGTGATGTACGTTCTAACCTCGTGTTAGTTTTTAATTCGGATCTGTCCCATCTTACATCCAATTCCTTAGCCACGCTGCTATGACAAGGAGCAATAACTCCGAAAGACGTGCACGTAGCTGCATAGTTGTTTTTTAGAGTATACATATATACAGGGTGGGCAATAGTGCATCGGACCTCGATATCTCGAGTTCTACGATAGCTAGAAATTTTTTAAAAAATTGCAAGTAAACTAGATAAAAAAGTCTATAACTGGAAATAATTTTCGAACATACAGGGCGAGCCAAGACGAAATTACAGGATATATCAGTACATTTTTTTGAAGCCTCTTTCTAGGCAATGTTTTTGAATCATTTTCATTTCCTAAAAATGTACAGGGTGGCCAAAAATTAGTATTCAATTAAGAACTTTTTAAATTGAATTTTCTCAATTTTTTGAACACCCTGTATATTTTTCAACGATGTGATGTACAAATGAAAAACGAAAATTTATTATAATTTTTTCTACTGAGTTATTTAAAGAAACCTCTTTTTGTAAGTTTATTTTTGAATGTTGTAATTATTGCTCAATAAAACGAAAATGGTTGCAATTAGCCATAGGGAAGTACTTACAAAAAATGTTCGTTATTCATTTTTACATCACATCGTTGAAAAATATACAGGGTGTTTCATTTGAAAAAATTGAGAAAATTCAATTTAAAAAGTTCTTAATTGAATATTAATTTTTGGCCACCCTGTACATTTTTAGGAAATGAAATTGATTCAAAAACATTAACTAGATGTCTCGTAACTGGTATTCACATAAGTTTTTCTTAAAACCCATAATTGTGACTGTGGTGATTTTTTTTAATATCCATCTGCAGATGGCATTATTTCAACAAAAAAATTCATTACATCGAAGTGGTTGGGAGATAGCCAATAATAATATAGGAATGAATAGAGCCAAGAAGGAGGCTTCAAAAAATGTACTGATATACATATTATTCTATTTAAAAAAAAAGAGACTCGGTCCTGTAATTTCGTCTTGGCTCGCCCTGTATGTTCGAAAATAATTTCCAGTTATAGACTTTTTTATCTAGTTTACTTGCAATTTTTTTTTTAAATTTCTAGCTATCGTAGAACTCGAGATATCGAGGTCCGACACACTATTGCCCCACCCTGCATATAGCACTAGTCCTTGTTTTATTTTAATTTTTATACCCAGTTGCTACAAATTACACTACCTAAATATCCTCCAAGTTCATCTGTTAAAAGCTCGCTAATAATAAATACATCTCGACTTATATTAATAACACAGTAATGAAATAAACCCATATAATTAGATTGTTATACGGATAGAATTCCGGAAATTTCGTTATAAAACGAGCAGCCCACTGTTTCATCCCGATCCCATCGAACCGGCTCGAAGTAATTTGGTAAATCAAGCGGAAAATAAGGGTCAGAAAGTGATCGCGGTCTGCAGCATAATTAAGGAACATTTTGTTCAGATGTTCCGAACACTAAAGGGCTGATACAGTGTATTATATGATGGTGGCCCCTACATACAAGTTATGAAATTGTGTTGGGATTAGAGAGGTTTTGTTCTATTTTACAAGGTGTGTTGTGTATGTTTTCCTTAGTTTTCAATATATAATGGACGGAGTTTCCTGAAAATTCAAGTAATAAATAAGCCAGTTGGTAAGAGGAACTTTATTGTTGGGCAGCAAAGCTGTACAAGGCGCACAAAAATTCATCAATAATTGAATAGGTATTACGCCACCAAATACTGAAATAGTGCGAAGTTCTATCCGTAATAAGGTCCCCATACTAAGGACAGTTATTATAAATTTTATAAAACATATTATTTTGTGATTATACACTGCTCACAGAAAGTTAAGAATATTGCAAAAATCACACTTCACATCTCATCACATCACAACCCTGCAATTTTTTTTTTCATATGTATACTTCTACATGGTTTTTAGATGTCAAAAATAAAAAAGTTATGTATCTTTTTCATCCCATTCTTTCTAATTTTCGAATACGTACAATTTATTCTCATTCTATAGTTAATTGCGTTTAAGTGTGTTTGAAACGTATTCTGTGGAGTGTTTGAACAAATATGGAAGCAAGGCGTCAACTATCACAACCTGATGCCAATAGCGCCATTGGTATGCTCCAAGCTTGCTTGTATCAAGTTCATGTTGCTACAGAATTAGGAGTAAGCCAAGTCGATTTTTGGAAACTGATTTTGTACAAGAACGACCCAGAAGTGGCCGACCCCTGTTTACAACACCTCGACAAGATCGTCGTCTTCGACTTACAATAAGAAGGAACCCTACCTTTTATGCTTCTCCAGGGAGAAGCACCTTACGTGCAGCGCATGGGGTTACGATAAGTGTCCAATCGGTACGCAATAGATGCAGGGAGTTTGGCTTGCCACTTTATACTTTATATCGATCCCCTCTGTTAAGTCCAGCTGACCATGCACCCCGTTGAAGTTGGGCAAGAGATCAGCAAAACTGGGACATGTTTTGGGGTTCAATTTTATTCAACGATGAGTCTCCTTTCGCCGTGCACAGCGATAGCAGACGTCTACGAGTTTGGAGGATGTAAGGGGAGAAAAACACCTATAGTAGCTCTTAGAGGAGGAGGGAGTGTTATGATATGAGGAGAAATATGTGTTGGAGGACATACCGATCTGTACTAATTTTTAGGCTTCTCCTTTGACATGAATGATGGGAATTCGTTTACAAATAGTAGAAAATCATTGGTCCTAGCACCGACCGTGTGGAACGTCAAGAGTCACTTCATAATCATTTGAAATGCTTTTACCACTTTTACCAATATGACACAATCTGATCAAGAAAGATTCCTTGATTTCCCAACTTAAACAATGTTTCCTTAACAAAAGCCAGACTGAGCGATAAGTCAAAGAATAATCCTATAAAGAACTTCCCATTGTCCATTTCGTCTAAATAAGTTGCAAAAATTGAATGGTAATCGTGTCTGTGGAACGATTTTTTCTGAAATCGTGCTGGTGAAACAGAGAACGGAAACAATGGTCTCATTTTAAATAATATGCACATTTAGTATGTCAAATGACAGGCATAATGGCTGTTTTATTTTATTAATACGAATAGTAACTTTTGTAGCAGAGTTTCTGCATCGCTCATTATCTTATTTTATATGTTTTTTGAAACAATTTTCACTGTTCATCGAACGTCTAATAGTGTTAAATTTGGACACCTTGGAGGTCATGTGATAGGTCCTCCGCAAGCAATCCATCTTTCAGGGAAGTTATTTGTCAGGCTTGGTTCGTATATTACCTTCATAATATTCAGGTGCTTCATTCGCTTTATTTTGTTTGTACACCAAAAAACAACTTTATAACATCCCCATCTTTTAAGGTAATACAAATTTTTGCTTTGTATCTTTTAAGACATCTCCAAAGTTTATATCGGAATAAATTTAAATCTAAATTCAATTCTCTGATGTTCACTAGCGATATTTCGTTAATTGCGGCTAAAGTTTCATCATCTTTTGGGTGGACATGGTTTCTTGCATTTTTATTACCAGAAACAGGAAGGATGACGATCAGGATCTTTAATTATTAAATACTTGAGTATTTCGTGCTCTGTTTGGATTCTCACATTCAGGTTGAACTATTTCAACTTTTTCAGCAGCTGGTAAACTATCAGCCATTATAAAAGTGATCTATAACAATTAAATTTTCACAAACAATGGTACGTAATAATGACATTAAACTAAAAAATAACTACAATTATTTCATAATTAAATAGTCAGCTTAACTAATTATCTAAACAAGAATCAGGGACATATAGCAAACTGACATCACAAAACTATACATATAATCATTTCGATGCAGGTTCTTTTAATACTAAACAAATGAGGAGCTCTCACGAAAAAGGTGATGTCATTTTTTTAATTTCCAGTAAATAGTTTTTTCTTAAATCAGTACGAAAAGTAATATATTTTTTTAAATATAATTTTAGCAACACGATTCCTAATCCCATTATTTTAATGTGCCGTGTAAGTAAAAGTTGATCATGAAATTAAATTGTTTGGAAAAAAAATGATCAAAATACAAAAATAAAAAGACCTATTTAAATGAGCAATGCTGGTACGTCGTTAAGGCAATTGTAGCGTTCCTCTTCTTCATTAATTAATTGATTAGGTTCTGTTTGAAATGGTAAGATTTTGTATGCATTTTCTCAGTTATACAAGATGTCCCATTTAAAACTTCCGAGGCCATTTTCTCGAAAACTAAAAAGAGATCTGAATTCCGTAAAAAAGCATTCAGTGGAATATACAGGGTGTCCCATAATTAAGCACCTCCCTTCAAGGGGTTTTTAGAACTAGGAAAAATAAGTTGAGTTTTGTATATAAACATTTGTCTTAAATCAGTTCATAAGGTAGCTACAACCCTTTAAGGAGGGTAAGTACAACACAGTTATATGCCAATAAATTCTAAACGTCTTAAGTTGCAAAAATGAAATTTGGACCATTTATTAGTTTCATAATGTTACATATTTTGACAAATTTTTATCTAAATATCATGATTTGTTGGGGTAGTTACTTGGAGGATGGTAGTGAATTTTTGCCATAACTTTTTTAACACTGACGTAGTTTTCCACGAAACATCAAAACACGCGTTTCGCCAACCAAGTTGGCATCATCTGGAGATGATTAAAACTAAAACTAATATAGTGTTTTGGTGTTTCGTGGAAAACTACGTCAGTGTTATCTTTACATCAAAGATTCCAACCCACTCCAGGATAACTTTTTTCTTACTTTTTTTAAATATTTGTAATGGAAAGAAGCGCCAGTGTTAAAAACTGCATAAAAAAGGTGTCATTACTAAATCGTTAGGAGATATTAAGGGGTTGTAGTTCCGTTAGGAATTGATTTAAGGCAAATGTTTATTACACAAACCTCAACTTATTTTTTTATTAGTTCGATCACACCCTTGAAGAAAGACACTTAGCTATGGGACACGCTGTATAAATGAGTTTACGTCTGAGTAAAAATGATGTTTCTCCACATTGAGGTATAGATGGCGTTGCGATGCAAAAAAACTATTCGATCCTAGGAACCTTGAAAAGAGCAACACGTGACAGGCCATTGAATTCTAAGCAACTTTTATGATGCGGATAATTTTCGAAAAATCACTGGTGTTCGTGATATTTGACCTTATATATAATTTTTCAAGTATCAGAAATCGCAATAACTTTTTTAAAATAAGCTTTAGACGATAGGTCCTTTGGGATATTTTTTATAGTGAATCAGACTGATTTAGGTAGTAATGAAACAAATTAAATTGAACTTCCGGTTTGACTGGAAATTACATTATTGTTCATTTTTGAAACATACTGTACATTTTCATGAAAAATTAAAGAAAATGTTACTTTGAAAATATGCACACAGCAATATTTTCTTTAATTTTTCATGTACAGAGTGAGTACGTTTATCGTATAAACATTCAAATCAAATACTGGATATAAAATATAAGATATCGAATTCTGGGGAATGCTACGTTTATGTACATACATGTTTGGCTTAAAACTTTCTGTATTATACGAGATTGAGTTGAAACAACAAATAGAAACAAACAGAGAATATATTGAATTACACTCTAAGTGACACAGTTAGAGTTAAAACGGTTACAAGTTTAATGCAGACAATTAGTTATATACTTAATGCCATAAACATACCCAAATGCTCCTGGAATTCCTATTTAATACTGTACCGTATCCTATTTAACTTCGACTACAAGTGTAACATCATTTAAATATGTATCTAGTTTCTCCAGACTTAATCGCCTATCGTCTGCTAGAGTATTATCCTTACCCAGTTAAGCTTGAATTACAACATGTGAAACAGTGTGCATAGTTTGCATGTCGGAGAATATATCCATTGACGGCTGATTGAGGCGGATTCCATCACCGGAACTAGAAAAAATTAATGAGTGTTTATACAATCTCCACAATCAAACTGTTGAAATTCAAATTTTGGTAGCTCTTTCTACTTTTTTTCATTTAAAGGCATCTCAGAATAAGTCTGTTACACCACAATAGAGCCGTGAACATGGAAAGGTCGGAGGAGGTGTAAGTCTGGTGTACAAATAATATGGAATTTTCTGCCATTATATGTAAGTAAGAAAAAAAAGATAGATTTCGTTCGTTATGCCGCGAAGGCATGTTACTAGGGCGCTCTATAATTAGGCTTACGGGATATTAAAAGAGTACTGAAAGTTAAGCGGACACTGCAGAAAAAATTTTGGAACGAGAGCCGAAAAATTCAGGGGCTGCCTGGTTAATCGTACACCTGATGAGTATTGAAGAAGATCCTACCTACACAAAATGCTGGAGGAATGGAGAAACGTTCTAACGTTTCTCTTCATATTCTTATCGTCATAACATCTACTAAGTCTGAGCTTCATGGAACTATAAATTAATTACAAATTTAAAATTGCATTTGGTCTGTTTTAATCATCACAAGCGAATGCATCAAACAAAGTGACCATATTATCAGTCGCTCACGTTAGTGCAAATTTTATTTGCCAATGCGAAAAATCAGTATTTAAAAAATTATTGCTACTAAAATCAGAGACCGAATGCCCCTCTTGACGCGTTCGCAGTGTTTTTATAGAGCTAGTGGGACACGTGGGGCCGCTATCAGTGCATGAGGTCTTAAGTTGTTGTGTGTACATAACTTGCAACATAATCGTTCGCTAATTTATTCTCAGAAATGGGGTGTTTGTATCATGTGTTTTACAAATGAAGATTCAGGAGCAAGGTATGTACAACATTTATAATAAATATGTATCTATTTGTGGGTCATTGTAGTTGTAGTGTGACTACTATGATATGCGGGTTTTTTATGGTTTTTTTTTTAGATTCTTCGCCATTTGTTTTAGGGTTTTAGTTACTAGTTACTAGTCCTTTATTGTCTCGAAACAAATTTTGCACTACAGATAACTTACACCTAAATTTTATTTAAATTTTTTTGAAAAATGGTACGTGTAGGCACTAGTAAATGCCTACGCGTATGCTATATGTGCTGTCTTTGCAAGTTATTGCATGTAGTTTGATTGTTGGTTTACTTGTAGTAATTAAATTATTTTGTTCTCTGTACAAGTCATCAGTGAGTATTCCCACGCATGTATATTTTTGATATTTGTCTTAAATATTCTGGAGAAAAACTGACAAAGATAGGATATGTGAATGTGATTGCGAGCGTATATTGAATGGTCTAGAAGATGACGTACCGATATTAATTTTACCGCACAAGAATTATGCTAGGACGGGAGAATTTGAAAAATAAAAAATATGTGAACACGCGTGTGGAAGAGAAATCACATTATTAAGTGCGATTTTGCAAAAATTTTTTAAAAAGGAGGCAATGGATACAAGAAAAAACTTAGAGAGTCCGCCATTATTTTGTTGAACGGTTTTGTAGGAACTGGTTGTCAATTCTTAGAGACGAGGTAAGTAGACAAAATATCAGTATAACGTAATGTTTCACGTGTCAAGAAACTGTTAAGGGCCCCATTCACATTGAGATCTGTATCGATACATATATCGATACAAATCTCATTGAGATGTGTATCTAGTATCAAGTACCACATACACACTGAGACGGAATCATGAGACTCCATTTCAATTTCAAAGCGAAACCGAAATGTTAACTCAACCAGTGATGGTGGCAGTTGCAGTAGCACTATCGGAAGCTTTAAAGGAAAAAGGCGTAGAAAGAGAATATGGACCAAGCAATGGTTACGTAACTGTCTATTTGAGTATTCCTTCGATGCAGAATTCCACAAACACGGATACAATTTGTAAATATTTAAAAAGTCTTTCCAAAAGTCTGTCTGCCGGCATCGTTACCTGTTTCACTTTCTATTATTATTAGAATAATAATATATTGATGTATGCTAATGCGATACAAGAGACAGACAAATACACGTTGCGACAAGTAGATATTCGTATCAGTTGCACTCGCGCGGTATCGAAGTTTCTCGACAGTGAAACAGGCGGCGATACCAGCTGATACCGATACACCGATACTGAATCAATCAAATACATATAGAGATTTGTATCGCGATACCGATACTTACAACATGTATCGATACAGATCTCAATGTGAATGGGGCCCTTTATGTTTGACATTGCTACAAAAGACAATTTTTTATCAAAGAAATTTTCCTAGTTTTGAGAACGGAATCAGAGAGTATTCCGAAACGTTAACTTTTATTAATCTATAATATTTGACATTTTAGTTTCATTTTCAAATTAATGTTTTTTATGTGCGAGATATTTTTGGATAGGAAAAAGCAGTTTTTTCAATGCCAAAAACATCCTTTTGGCGCAGAGATTTATTTAACATATTTTTTTTTTAAATAATTTATAGGACAATGGCTTAATATCAAAAAAAGTGAGAAGAAACATTATAGGATGCCGTTAATAAAAAAAAACCATAGGCAATAATTTAAATTAATTTTGTTAAAATTTCATTAGTCTTAATAGATAATTTTACATTGTCTGAACGTTATTTGTGGCATTCTCTAAATTTTTCTTTTTCTTTTTGGGACTTACCACCACATTAATAATTCTTTGTTATCTAAAAAATATAGTTAGTTACCCAATATGTTGTTGGAAAAATAAACCAATGGCTTGTGACTTTTACGTCAAAAGATTACTCTGAGGGTGTTTTTTGACAACTAATATGATACACAAAAATAATAATATAATTTCATAACTTTGAAAAAGAAAACAGATTTGTTTTCCGAAACGTTAGGAAATTATATTATTATTTTTGTGTCTCATATTAGTTGTCAAAAAACACCCTCTGACTAATATTTTGACGTAGTCACAAGCGCAGAGGTTTATTTTTCCAATAACAGACTGGATAACTAACTATATTTTTTAGATAACGAAGAATTATTCATGTGGTGGTAATACAAAAAAGAAAAAGAGAGATAGTTTTATTTCATAGTAATATTCTATTTTTCTAAATTTATTAATTTATTAATGTATTTATTAATGTGTAAATATTCTTTTCATGTATATTGTGTGTTGCTTTTTAGTTTTTTTATTTTAATAAATATCTATTATGCCAAATTGCTTTTGTCTTAAACCATAAAAACATAGCTATCATGCACTTTATTTATGGACGGGGAACCACTGTACAATGGTTGCATGAGTGGAAATTTTCCGCAGTCCATCCGCATCACCCAAGCGGAGGCTGCCGGGCGTCCTTTGGATTATTATGTCATTGTACCATATGAAGTATTTCACACGAGCGGACGCACTTCTCAGCAGCTTCAACCTTATAGCAAGCATTTCTACTGGGGGTATAGCCAATTTCATGTTTGTATCTTCTTTCTGCAAGACATTTTTCAGAGCATGAGAAAGTTCGTCATAGCGTCGAATTGACATTCTAAAGTAATCTTATGGCTGGTTAAACAACGTAAGATAGAAAGCTCCTTTTTAATAAACGATGTCTCACTATTGGGTATACCCAGTATCTTATTTACAATAGCTAATTAGAACTACTTAATCTACTATATTATATTAATAATAATACATGTGGTATAGATTTTAAGTTTAATATAATAGTTATTTATGATACAAGTGTTAAAAATGACTTTTTATTATATAATAAAGTCATTTTTAACACGTGTATCATACAATGTTTTTTCTACAAACACCATTAAAAGAACAATAAAGTTTCTTTAAAAAGATTTCAAATCCTTTTAATGGTTACCTCATAATTCTAGTAGTTTGTAGGATTTATGAAATAAATAAATCAAGTTTGCGCGTTGTTTGACACATGCTTGTCAAATGTGAAAAACTATATAGTATTTCCTCCACTGCTTCAAGTTCAACTTCAACAATTTCTTCTTGTGAAGTAGCTTCCTCACAAGGGATAAATATCACTAATTGCTCCAATTGTACAATTAATATAAATATTTCTAAATAACTTGTAATTTTTTGTTAATAAATATATAAATGTCATTATGACAAACGACTTGTCATTTTACTTTTTGCACTAGTGTTAAAAGTAAATCATGTCATCATTTTTAACGCGAGTTAATATAATATTACATTTTTAATTCAAGTATGCCGTGTTAAAAATTTAGTTTTTAATGGTGTTTGTAGAAAATAAATATTTATATATTTAGAATATTACATTTCAATCGCCAGGGCGATAAATTCCGCCGGCGACGGACGGTCGTCCTGGTGGCCGATGTTGGGGCCCTTTGCCAATACCCTTAGTCCTTTTTTGTTTCCTGTTGGTATGGCACTTTCCTGCGGAAACATACAGTGCGTATTAGTTCAATTTGTATAAAACTTATGATACTTAAATAAACACATATTAAATAGAATAGTTATGTTTAGATAAAATTACAAAAAAACCTACTTTGAACAATTAAAACATAATTTTGACGTAAGACAATCGGTTTAGAAGGGGGACGTATCTAGTTTGAGTGAGGCAGGAGGGGTAGGTAGGCGGTATGTGAAAGAAAAAAAAATGGTTTGGGAGGAGTGTCTGTCGTTGTACGTGTTATGTCAATGTTGGGATCGAGGTATAGGAGGAAGGTTTTCGTGGATCAGGCGGTGGGTATGGACATAATTGTGGTGGTGGCGGATGTCGGTAATATGGGCGGTAAAGGTAGTGTGTTGGATGTTGGATGAAAGGATTTTTTTTTGCTGTGTCTGTGATGTAGTCAGCATTAGTGGTATGTTTGTGTTTCTATTAATTGTCGATTGTAATGTACCGGTTGGCGTTCATTATTAGTCGTAGTACAATTTAGGATGACAAAAGTATTCTTGTGCACAAAGATCTTTAAGAATCTTTATTGTTACGGGGGTGTGATTCAACAGTACTACAAACGGATAGAGTTAGACCCACATGTTTTTTTATCATGTGTCTTTGCTTTAAAGACTAAAGAGTATTATTAAAATAGGCAATAATGTGTAAGGCGAGGGAATCTTGTGTATTATTGGAAGTAATTGGTGGGAGGGGGGAGGCGCGAGCTATCATCTTGAATGAAAGGTGCATAAAATTGGATTTTTCCAAATAACTCCGACAAAAATGTCAAGAACAAAGTTAAATAAGACAAAATTCTTACATTTTTGTTTATACATTTTTTTGTAGTCTAATATGTAATGAATTACAGCAGCGGAAAGATGAACATTTTCTAAAAAATCGTCAACCTCCATTTTTGTTGAAAATGTTTGTGAGAACAAATTACACTATATTATTTGTAACGTTTTTCTACACCACAATAAGATTATATAGCGAAATCTATTTCAAATTACAGTGATTTTTCTTGTTTCATATAAATTTTCTTACCACCGCGCTGGCCGCGGCAGCATAGTGCGCGCCCGCGGCCCTGGTTTAAAACACATAGGGTCATTGACCAGTGTTGTTAACCGTACCGATTTTGAATGAATTCTACCAATCTACCGATCCACATACAAATCCTACAGGAAAGCAGGCAGAAATTATAAATCTAGCGACTGATCTATTTGAAAAATACTTCAAATCAATTTGAATCTGCTTCAGTTTACAGTGACATGTATCCACAACTATGCATACATATGTAATTGTATCTAAGTCTCCCCCTGTTGAAAAGGAGAAAAAGTAATAATATACTCGCGAAACTGCAACATCTATGGATTAGGCCTATTGGGGATACCACAATAAAAAAATGCGCCATTTACTCTACCTCATGGTAGTGTCGAAATGAGTTTACTTTCAGTTTACAAAATTATTATAATTATGTAATGAATAGCCAGAAAGAATAAAAAAATAAGAAAAATGGGGTTTGGTGATTTTTTTGGAAAATATTAATATTTTTCGCCGCTGTAACTTTTTGTCGTTGGACCAACCGTTCCAGAGTTATTTTGAAAAAAAAACAATATTTTGCACCTTTCATTCAAGACAGCGGCTCGCGCATCCTTCCCCAAGGTCGAAAACTTGGATTTCTCATCAGGGTCCTGATCTAAACAGCACATATCAAAATCGTTTCACCCCACCTTTTGTAGGGCAAAATACTCTACTGACTGGATTATATATACTTATTGCATTGTTGTTATAATTCATACAGATGACTAAATTTCATTTTATGATTTATAAATTATTATTTTTGTTAAATGCATCGTTATTTTTGTTGAATCCATTAATTGTCATTACCAATTATTATATTTATTTGTTGCATTATCATATATCTATTTGAATTTCAGTGTTTAATATTCTGTTAAATTGTTTTCATTGTTAATTATATTTGTTTGTTAATTTTCTTGATTACCTTTTTAAAATTAATAAACGTAAAATGTTTACAATTACAATATTCGTTATTATTTTAATTTAATCGACGTATGACTGCCAGTATACCTAACTTTACAATATTTCATGTTGTCAAGCAGTTGTCAATCGTTTTTTCATTATACCGTGTTTTCATATTTGCACACTTTGTAGTTTTTTTGAAATGAAGACACGGTATAGAGTAAAAAATCACAAAAAACCACCCTTGATTTTTTATATAATGAATAGACCGTATGTATACAGGATGGGACAGTAGTGCGTCCTACTTCGATATGTCGAGTCTATGATAGCTAGGAACTGTAACGAAGTGATTATTTTATAGAATTAAATTAGGTAACTAGGTGCTATTTGTCTGTTTCAAAAGATATTTTAAACATTGTAGCACTACGCCCTTAATAGTGGTATTGTCAGCTGTTCATTAATAATAGTTTAATTGTTAATTATAGATAGGTAGTATTGATCTGTTTGTGTAAACATTCCAAATATGCCAAGTTGCGGGCAGTACGTGAATCGCGAATATTGCCCCCGGCACTCCTGTGTCCGTCCTACCGTAAAGGTCTCCGAGACTGGAAACAATCAAATCAGTTCCCGTCAGACCGTCAACCGAAGCACCATGCCGACTAGGACAGTAAGTAAACTCGTGAGTATAGAGGTAGATAGGTATTTAAATTTAATGCGGAATTATTCTAAGTCCGTAAACAGGTGACGTAGTTGAAATATTCCGCGCATGACTATCGCGTCTCATCCTACTTCTGCTTTTGGGCAGTGTTTAGTAGCGTGAGGATTTTTCAGACAAGTTAGTTCCCGTCTGACCGCCAACCGAAGAACCACGCCGACCAGCATAGTAAGTAATCTTGTGAGTATAAAGGTACATAGGTATACAAATGTAATTGCGCATTGTTCTAAGTCGGTAAAAGGTGACGTAGTTGCAATATTTCGCGCATGACTACCGCGCCCTCCTACTTCTGCCTTTGGCAGAGTTTAGTAGCTTGAGGATTTTTCAAATAAGTCAGTTGCCGTTTAGCTGCTGTCTGAAAAACCACGCCGACCAGCATAAGCATCCAGGACAGTACGTTGCTGCCGCCAGTACCGACCAGACGTGCCGCCACCGACCGCTCCAGAGAGGAAGCAGCCCAGGATATGGAAGTAAATAATAAGGTTTGGTAAATAAAGGTATAGTAAATAAAAGTCATAGTGTGCTTGTATTAACGCTTGCTTCCCCTCCTGGTATCCGTCCGTCGTCTGCTTATGGCCGATCCATTATTGCTGGTCACCGTTTTCACTGCTTAATCACCGTATTATCGTGTCGCACCGCTTCTACGCCCGCTTACTGTCCCCGCTCGCTTGTAATTAAGACCGCTTGTAGTATAAGTTGTAAATAACCTAGTAATGTAAGAACCGTTAGCCGTAGGATAGTTACTAAGGTATATATATAGTGTAAATAATAATTAGTGTGTAAAATAAATGTAAATATATTGAATAAGAGTCATTTCATTAACTGTAGTGTGTAAGTTACCTTTTCTCGACCCCTGGCTTATCCGTTTCTTCACTGTAGTTGCCCGGCCTCTATCGTCCCGCCGATAGAATAAAGTGGTGTTTCTGCACTCTAAACAGAAACTGGCGCCCGAGATATCCATACCGTGAGCACCCGCCGTAGTGTGGGGCGTCAAAGTGACACTTCTGCTCTTGGGTAGAGCAGCGAAGTACGTCACAGAACTTGATTTAAAAACATAAATAAACTAGATAAAAAGTCTATAACCGGAAATTATTTTCGAATATATAGTGTAAGCCAAGACGATTATACAGGGTCAACTAGCATTTTTTTAAATGGAGTGCCATGTATATCAGAACATTTTTGAAACCACTTTGTGGCCTCCCACTTCTGTATTGTTATTGACGCTCTCCCAACCACTTGAATGTAATGATTTTTTTTGTTGAGATTATGCCATTTACACGTGTATATTAAAAAAATCACTACAGTCACAATTATCAATTTTTAGAAAAAATATATTAGTACCAGTTAGGGACATCTGTGTGATGACACTTCCTAAAAGTATCAAAGGTGGCCAAAAATAATTTTTTAATTTACAACTATTTGAACTGATTTTCTCGATTTTTTCAAATGAAATACTCTGTATATTTATGGACGATGTGATGTAGAATTAAAAAACAAACATTTTTTGTACGTACATCCCTATGGCTATTTGTAGCCATTTTCGATTTATTGAAAAATAACTGCAAAATTCAGTAATAAGTAAAAATCAAAAAAAAAAAAAAAAATATATATATATATATATATATATATATATATATATATATATATATATATATATATATATATATATATATATATATATATATATATATATATTATTTGTAATAAAAGAGAAGATATTATAAAAAGTGCTCCACGTGTTGCCCATTTGATTGACACACATTTCTATACGTCTTTGGAATAAGGTTTCTACTGTACATAAAATTGCCGGAGCGATAATTCTAAAAGCATTTTTTATTTCTTCCTTCAAATTTTGGATTGTTGTTGGTGTGATGTTTTTATTGACACTTCCCTAAAAGTATGGCCAAAAATAATTTTTAAATTTACAACTATTTGAACTGATTTTTCTCGATTTTTTTCAAATGAAACACTCTGTATGTTTTTGGACGATGTGATGTAGAATTAAAAAACAAACATTTTTTGTACGTACATCCCTATGGCTATTTGTAGCCTGTAGTGGTATTTTTAATATACACGTGTAAATGGTATAATTTCCACAAAAAAAAAATCATTACATACAAGTGGTTGGGAGAAATAATAATAACACAGGAGTGAAAGGAGGCCACAAAGAGGTTTAAAAAAATATTCTGATATACATGGCATTTCATTTAAATATTACTTAGCCCTGTAGAATCGTCTTGGTTCGCCTTATATGTTCGAAAATAATTTTCGGTTATAGACCTTTTTGTCTAGTTTACTTATGTTTTTAAATCAAGTTTATAGTTAATATAGAACTCGAGATATCGAAGTCGGACGCACTATTGCCCCACCCTATATAACAATAATATTAATAATTTTACCATGTTTTCTTAACCTGGTAGGCACGGTAAAATTAGAACTTGATTAAATGAATCTGTATCACTGTCACCCACCACCTCAACTGAGGGAAGAATACATTTGTCCACCACTAATGGGAACAGAGTTTACTTGTTGGTTGTAACTCGAGTAATTATAATTTGGAATTGACATGCCAGCTAAATTTTCCTTATAAATTCTATAGCATATATGTAATACACATACGCTTTATTAATGCATTTAATATCAAATTATTCATTGTGGAAATGCAAAATGTAGATAATTTTAATAGCAGGCTAGAGCAAATTATAATTGAAAATTCTGTTTCACTGTAAGTTAAATATTAAAGTCTTTTGATCAATCATCTTAATTATATTTAGCAAAGTATCAAATTAAACCAGTTTGTGGATATTACTCATTAAAGAATTATGTGCAATAAAGTTAATGTTTTGTGTTCAATTTTAAACTAATTTAATTGTGCATTTAAAAAACTATATACTATCGGACGTTAGACAACTAATAATAATCGCATGTTAGAGTTATCATTTTATCATGTTTACAGATCTATGCTATATTCAGAATGCTCGTTTCTTATTATCAATTTTTCGACCAAATTGAAATTGTTCATAATATACATGGTGTGTACCCCAAGGATGTGTCCTTGGACCACTTTTAGTTATTATTTTTATAAATGGTATCATCTGTGGATTTCATGGTATTTATTTGTTTATTTAGATAATCTTGGCCTTTACCCATCTATTAATAACTTAGATGACATAAAGTAAATTTATGGTAGAAAGATTTTTCTGCCACTTATATTATTACTTATCGAAAAAACTTATTGTAACTTATATATTACATGTTTCACTAAGAACATACATTCTTTAGTTTACATATATTAACGATGTAATATATTTCAGGACCTAGCAGTCATCTATCTTTGATTGCTGATTAACTTTCATAGACCACAAAAAAGATCTAGCCTCAAGTTTTTACAGAAATCTTGATTTTATAATAAGAGACGACAAATAATTTAAGAAAATTGCTACACTACGTTGTTTTTTAATAATCTGGTTTGGTGTAAATTGGAACATACTTGCTTAGTCTAGTATCCTGGTGCAATTTAATGCCCCAGGCCATGGTTTTTAAAAATTTTTGAATGTGATAATTTAATATGTAATTGATATGTAATATTTTTTCTCTCACTAATAATTTCTGAGCATATTATTCGCAAATGTTTCACTAAAACTATAACATTATACCATCCATTCTGCGGAGTGAGTACTTAATAAAACAAACACATTAGGCTCATTCATAAAATAATAATGAAGACGCAGAGTGACGGCCTTACGGATTTGGTATGTATTATGCATACTATATGAAAATTAGGAGACAGGTGGGCAGGCGTATTATTGATCGACGAATACTGCACCTTACAAATTAATTATTTATGTTTATTATTTATACATGTTATATGTAAATGGCTATACTGGCAGAAAATTCGTTTTGGTATTTTAGGAAAGGCAAAGAAATCAAATATCGGTTAGTCTTATCTTTTTTGTTCCTTTTTTTTTGAACAATTGGTCACAATTTTTTCGTGTGTGGTACTCCGATTTCTATTTTATGTTGGACACAATGGTGAGAGTTGTACAAATTACTGCATAACAAGATCGGTTGTACATATGTTATACTTTTTCTAGATGTTACGTGTAAAATTTTTTATAATTTGTCATTGTTAATGTCAAATATTTATAAGATATAATAGTATTTTATATAACAAGTGGCTAAAATGGTGTTTTTTTTTACAAGTGGGGAGTTTATAGTACGAGATGAAGGCGAGTGCTATAAACTACACGAGTAAAAAAACACATTTTAGTCTTGAGTTATATACAACATTTTTTGTATCGCCATTCGAAATTAGAAAACAATATAATTTTGTAAAAATACGGCAAATCGACAAAGTTACCTTGTCGTAATGACTAAATTCTATTGTCGTTTCCATAAAAACCAATAATAAAACAACTAAATATTGAACGATTTAAACGTTGCATTTGACACATTTTACTTTACAATAATTTTTATTTGGAACAAAATGAGTGATAGTGAGGAAGATTTTATTCCTGCTACTCCTCCGGAAATCAGTGAGCAAGCAATTACTGTAACTTTAGATTTATTACCAGCGAAATCTAGAAAATTGTACGAAAAAGAATATGATTTATTTATGCACCGGTGTAAGTAGAAAACTGTGAGTAACATATCTGAGTCTGTTCTTTTGACTTATCTATCTGAAAAAGCAAAAACTTTGAAATGTTCAAGTCTCTGGTCCAAGTTTTCGATGCTTAAAGCAGTTTTGAATATAAAGAATAATGTAGATGTATCCAATTATCAAAAAGTAAAAGATTTTTTGAAAACACAATCTACTGGGTATAGGACTAAGAAATCCAAGGATTTTGACAGAGCAGATGTCGAACGTTTTTTACTAGAAGCACCAGATGAAAAATTTTTAATGTTGAAAGTTGAATTAATTATGGGCTTGGCTGGCGCTTGTCGTCGAGAGGAACTCTAGAATATGACCATTGATGACATTGCGAAAGAAGACTGCATGCTGGTTGTTAAAGTACCTGATTCGAAGACCCACATTGAAAAGACTTTTATGGTAATTGGTGAGACAGTTAATGGAATAAATCCACTAAATATTTATGATAAATATGCAGCTAATCGCCCTACTCATGTGAATCACAAAGGGGTTTTTCTTCAATATCGAGGAGAAAAAATGTACGGTCCAACGAGTTGGTATTAATACGTTTTCAAAAATACCAAGTATTGTAGCTAAATACCTTAACTTCTCTAATCCTGAGCAATATAAGGGTCACAGCTTTAGGAGATCTTCGGCATCACTATTAGCGGGTTCTGGAGCTGATATTCTTACCTGAAAACGTTATTGGGAATGGAAATCCTCAACAGTTGCTGAGGGATATATAGAAGATAGCATCCAGAACAAAGAGGAAATTTCAAAACTGATATTTTCAAACAATACTACAGAAATGACTATTACTGCCGATGTAGTCGTTGGTGAAAAGCAGACCAACCACCATATTAATATAAATGAATCAAATATTTTTCGGACATCTGAACCTATAACTCCAGGAATAAATATAAATAATGTTAGTATCAGTACTATTCATATACATATTCGTTGAATTATGAATAGAATTGTTCATGAAGTTTGTTAATAATTAATAAATGTTTGATGTCAGACCTTTAATTTGTTGTCTGTTGACTATTAAGTTTTATTTCACACTGTAAAATAAAATTGCTTTATTTCACACTGTGAAATAAAATGTCTTTATTTCACATTTTTTTCTTTATTTTTCACTTGTCAATAATGACATTGTTTACATTCATTGAAACTGTCCAATAAATGTCATTTTAGGATATGGCGTTACAAAAAATTTATTTTGTAATACCTTGAATAAAACTTTAAAGGAACAAAAAATTATTTATATATGATAGATAATAACATTTAATTCAAAATAACTTTAAACAGTGCAGCAACAATTTTTATAGCAGCTTTAAATTTAATATCCCTCGGTGCTCAAACTAAACGTATCACAATAGACAAATGCCTTTAGACAAGCAATTGCTTCATCAATTTAATTTAGAACGTCATTCTAGGTCAGTTGGTAGATGCCGAGTTATGATAATCATCTAGAAGCATTTGCCATTTTGCGCATGTAGAGACCGCATGAGGCCCATTCACTATCTAATCAATTGGCAGAAAATTGTATTGTACAGGGTTATTCATTATAAATTACCCACCCCTCATCGTTATTATTGCCTATAGAAAAGAAGTTTTAAATAAAAGCTGTGTGGTTATGACTGAATTTTGTTAAAATGCTAACAAAAGTATGGCATCGGAGTTTCAGATATCGTGAGAATTAGATACCGTGGGAATTAGATCTCCTGGGACTTTTTTATCGGTCTATATAAAACTCAATTCGGAAACCCGAACAGTTATACAGGGTGGCTATTAGAATTAGTTCTCATGAGAATTAGATGTGGTGGGAATTAGATCTCATGGAACGTCCTCATAATAAACTAGTTATACATTCTCTTGCTCTATCCCGGTGATCCTTCAAGTACATATCCGGGTGTGCAACAAAAACACATCCAAGGTGTAAAACAAATAAAGGATTCTCGCCGCGGAAGGTACAGACACCTAGTCTGAAAATTTAGTCTTCCGATTTTTTGGGGACGAACAAGGTGTCTGCGATTAACATGCTTGCTGTTCCTGTTATACTGTACTCTCTCCATTTGCTTAGGAGGGGGCACATGATTCTGGGATCTACAGTAACCCTGCGAAATGTGGAGAATGGCTGTGGTTATTTATCGGCGCTATTCCCTCTAGAGCCACAGGCTACGAGAGAACTGTCCGGCGTTGGAAAACCAAAACAAGTTAAAATGAATGTAATACAAATAAATTCCCTTTAGCTTATTATTTTTGCAGTGCCCCTGGACGATTCTAATCTTGTTTGTCCCACATAACATGACAGTGAGAGTTATGAGCTTTGTTGCCAAATTATAGTGTGTATGCAGTCAAATCACAGTGTATCCAAACTGTAAACTTATATTAGTTTGGTTGTTTACACGACATAGTATATGATAATATAATGTGACATATTATGATAATACAGTGTTGTACCGTATTCTCTGTAGACAGTTCAGGGTAAAGTATATTAATGATATACTTGTCAATTTTATATGAGACTAGTCCGATGAAGAAGGAAAGGTGATTTTTAAAATAAATTCTTATGGATAACTATAGGAGCAATTTCACTAGTTAGCAACATTGCTAAACTCTGTGGTTTTTCTACTTCACAGAGACGTTGCACATTTCACAAATTATCATTAGAGCAGTTTGGTTTTAGACAAAACCGTTCCACGGAAGACGCTCTGTTTAGTCACTGGAATTATATAGAGTTGACGATATGATCCCATGTGGGGATGACACTGCATTAATTTCAACGGGACAAATTCGCATGGTGTTATAAAAAGTGAGAAAACCTGTTACATAACTTTTTTTATGTAACGTTTCGTTTCCTCAGGACCATCATCAACTTAATTTTTTTAATACTGCCCTGGAAACATTACATTTCTTGCAAACCTTCTTGACTCCCAATACAGTACTGCTCCAACCTGAATAAGATCCAGACGTTTTGTCTCGAAAAATGCATCTTCAATGCATTCGTTTCGAATTTATCTAAATTTTTTATTTAGGTTTCTCTTTATTGATTTACCGTACACGTTAAATGTCATTATTCCATGTGAAATTCACGTAATTATTTAACGCTTGCAAAAAATGTAATAAAATTTCCAGAGCCGTATTAAAATAAAATGAAGTTGGTGAGAGAGATAAAAGTTACATAAAAAAAGAGTATGCTATTCGATAGAGAGCAAAAACTTACCACGAGGAAGTCTTCTTCTTTTTTTCTCCTCAAACAATGCGGAAATGAATGAAAAACTGATTTCTTTAATTTCAATTTATTTCAAATATTTCAAAAACTAATCATGTTAGCCTTGATTTTCTAGAGGCATAATGTTGGTCCCCTGATTTATGCAACTTTGTCCCTATTTAAGCTACTTCGTATTTGTTACCGTTTCCGAGATCCATGTAATGAGAACCGAATTTGTAATAGCCTGTATATCTGTGTGATTAAAAAGAATATTTTCTTGGTTTTCAGACCGACCAACGCGTTGATTAATATTAATTTGTTTCCACATTCGAATTTCCTCCCGACCAAAATCTGCGTTTTTGATTTTTTGTTAATAGTTCAAAGAAAGCCAGTGAATCAAGTGAACCACCTAAACAATCATCCTGTATCTGCAATCTGTTATATTATATTATCATCTAAAAATACAGCTTCAAAACTTTTTTGGTTCAACTTGGTTCCGAAATATTGCGATGAAATAAATATACCTGAAAACTTTAGAAGTGCATTAAAAAAAAAAAGATGAAAAAAAATTTTAATGAGCTAACATTTTTTAATGATATCGTGACTAACTAAGGCAATTTTTTCTAAAACATGTTATCGTTGAAAATGTATTTTTCCTTTGAAGGTGGGATACAAATAACTTCTAGTTAACCATCCTTTTTGTCCCGAAAGATATTTTAAAAATAGGATAAATTCCAACATTTGAAAGAAAGATTTACTAAAGTGTCAGCTGGTTTGGTCTATAACACCACGAGGATTTTGGTTCGTTCAATAAGATAGTGAAATGCTGAACCTAAAGTTTTTTCTCACATATATCCCTATTGATGTTTACGTACAGGGTGATCAGTATTTTTCGTCCTAGACCGATAAGGGTTAAACCAAAAATGTAAATATCTAAAATAGAAAAGTACATATCAACAACTGAGCGAGCATAGATCTGCATTCACAGTACTCGTATTCGATACGAAAGTTAAGCAACGGTAGTTGCAGTCAGTAATTTGTTGGTAATTCAAGTGAAATGTTGTAGAATCAATATTCTACAAAAAATTTAATAATCTTGCAAAAATAATGTTCCTAAACAAATCACCCAGATCACATAGAAGGCCCTCAGTCGTTAGAAACATTCAAAATATGCTCGAGACCGAAGTTACACGGGTTCAAAATATCACATATCACATCACTTTTAGCAAATTAGATAAAGAATAAAAAACCATATTCAAAACTTCAAACCGCAATTCATTATCTCAATTCTCTGATTTTTGAGAGCCAAAATAGTAAAATTAATTTTCATTAAAAAACCGCTCCGCAGTATAAGCGCGACGACGAGCGCCACGACGCACTTATAAACCTTAAAATTACCAAAATTCATAAAGACAATGCAATCCAAGAGACTCCACAAAATTTTAATTTCAGTGGTCGACAGAAGCAAATAACTGTCACAGAGGCCAAAGCCATCATAAAATAGTAAAAGCTACATTTCTGTATTTCTATATGTAAATTTTAAAAGATGCTAGACCAAAAAATTAATTTTTACAAAGTCAATTTAATGAATAACAATTAATATCAAAGTAAAATGGTTTAAGACAAAATAATAATAATAATTTCAGGCAGCAATCATTGTTTCCACCGCATCTCATTAACCGCCAGATTTATTTATACGAGACTTAAACTGGTAAAATTGGAGTTTGGTACACCGTGTAGCCATTCAGACAGACAATCCGTATTGGGAGCTTTTACCTAATCAGAGCTTTAGAGTGGGGTAGCTTTTATTTTTACTACCCGCTTTCAAAACATGACATCATGTTAACATCACAATAGATGACGACACAACCCCTATAAATATTAAATTTCAGACAAGTTGAGACAATTCTACCACTCGACACTGAAGAGCAGCATCGTGGTACTAAATTCATTTTTAAAGTATTAATTTTTCACTTTTGCATTGATACAGACTAGATGTCCCTCCGCGAACGTCAGCTAATTAACTTAATACCAGTTGTGAATCCCATTATTAAATACCAACTGATCTAGAACGTTTAGGACAGTCTTTTGTTGACCGTTTCACAGGTAATAGATCTCACTCGAGCCCCAGAAGTCGTAAAATGTATGCACTAAGAAATTCTCCACGCACCAACAGGATTATTTTTTGGTATCCAAGACACGAAGATGGCGTCCACCACCTATAAACATTCACCGCAGAAAACCAGAAGCACTTCTTCGACAGCTTTTATCATTCGTGGATTTTGGCTTGAGGAGTCTTCCGTCATCAGATTTTACTGTAAAAATCTACATTGTTTTTTATTTATTAAACTTAAAAAACCATAAACAGACTTATACGGACGTAGATTGTCTGAAAATTAAAATTAAACGTTTATGCAAAAGAACATCGTCGTCTGAGACTTGCGAGGACAAGGTAAGGAAGTGACTTACATACTTAGAGACTTAGAATCATTTTTAAAATTTTTTTTTCGCGATGCTAGGTTTGTTAAGATAAATTCTCGCGTCTCAGTTTTATATTAAAAAATTTAACTTGTTTTAAAATTAAAGCTTCACTCGACTTAAAATTCATTTATTCAACAAAATTTGGTTACCCGAGTGTTTACTAGGCTGCCATAAAAGTTTCAGAATTTATTGAAATTTTTTGAGTTTTGAGGATCGAGCCAAAATTTTTAACAAAAAATAAATTTCATCTAAATCATTTTGTTCGTCCACCAGGACATGGACAAATTTATTTTCATTTTAATAAAATAACATCAAGCATAAAAAGATACACTGCTCAAACAATTTTTTTTTCGATCCAACAGAAAAGTTTTAATAAAAAAATTTCTTTTTGGTTTTACAAATCGTTCATTATTAAGAATAGTTGTGAAGTTTTGCACGACCTATTAGGGAGGCTAGTAGTATCCGAGTTGTAGGTCAACTTGCCGTCTAGTCTGTTGAATTTCAACAATTTTTTAAGAAATTTTTTGAAAGTGTTTTGTGATTGTGAATTTTACGTTCATCTAAAGGACTCCCTATCCAATTTTATTTTGGGTCTTAACGACTGGTCAAATAAATTTTACACTCACAAATCACCTGATCTCGTTAGTAAAATTCAATTTTGTAAGGAACCCCTCTGTTTGAATTATTTATTGGCTTTCAGTGACTGAAAAATTAAATCTCATAGTACTAAAAGCATTCGCAGGAAAGTAAAAAGATATTTTTGCACAACCCCCCCCCCTCATTCAATTTTATTTTTACATACAAAACTGGCTGAAAAAATATTTTCAGTATTCTTAAAAGTCATTTTCAGGTTAGGAAAAAAAAAAATTCAAGGGATTCCCGCCACGTGCAAACATTTTTAAGCTCTAGTAAATAAAAAGCATAAGCCGCGATTAAATCCCTCAGCTACAAAGTCTGAGGTAGAAACAAGTCCCTCAAGCCAGGACCGCCGAAGAGGAGTTGCTGAAGTCTTGCTCAGCTCTTCTAGCATAACCAAAGGCACTCTGAAAATTCAACGAAGCTAAGAACAGGCTACCTTACCTCCGTATAATCAAAATCGACCTTGAGAAATTTCCGTTCCTACTAACAAATACCAAGGCAACAAACTAAAATTATGTTTGTGGCAGCAAGTCACGTGGCGCCCAACTTAATTAAAAAGAGTAATAATCCAGCTAGGGGAGAAATTAAAGGAACACAGGTCTTACAAAACACAAATGAGAGAATACCACCTTGTTGTATTTGTGACAGAAACTCGGCGACCTCGTCCCGTCTTCTAGCGGTTTGTATATCAGCGCATACTCAGAAGCTATGCAATCTTAGGTTATGGTTGTGTAGGTGATATATCATCCTTCGGAGGCGATGTAAAGCAGTAGGTCCCTTGTCTATTAAATGTTAGACAAGTAAAAAATACCCACTCTTCGACAAAGAAGAGGTCGGCAAAATTTTCAAGTTGTGGTAGCTCGTCTCCTGGCATTGGTAATTAGCCCTAGTAGTGGAAATAGGCCGACGTTAAATAAATGATTAAAAAAACATGTCAACAATCGTAGCTAAATTTTTTGGCGGCGCCGGCGCAGAAAGAGAATAAATATCGCAATTGTGGGACAGAGACGAACCAAACCGCCTTACAGTAATAGGGTGAATGGGAAAATGGTTTAGACCACTGCGCATTCAAGCTCAAGTGCCAAGCTAGGATAATTAAATAAATGGCGGTGCTAGGCGTCGGACATTATTTGTAATTTTTTTTTCCAACAAATCCTTTTTCGTTCAAGAGAACGTTACATTGTAAGTAGATTTCATGTACGGGGTGCTTCAGGCTTAACTGGACAAACTTAAAATCTAAATTCAGGATCTCAAAAGAAGAAAAAGTTTTCTTATGGAGGTATATCCGAGAAACGCCCTCCAAAGATATGGGCTAAAATTAGGTTTTTAATTTTTTTCTCAAATTTGAAATTAAAATAAAGAAAATGAAAGTTGGTAGAGATTTTCTACAAATAAGAACGCTTCTAAGGGATGTTTTTTCAATCATCACTTATCGGTAAAATGGGTGAAATCATCCCTATTTTTTTCTCGAACTTTTTTGATCGGAATCGAATTTTGTTATATAAAAATGTGCCCTAGAAAACTTCATTCATTTAGAAACTTTTGTCTCTTTTAGTTTTTTTCATCAAACTGATAGTATTTGAATAAAAATATATGATAGTCTCGACCCACAGCGTTATTTGGGAAATTGCATTATTTAATAAAATGGAAAATACCTGTTAGACAAAAAAATATGCATAACTTGAGCCCAGAACGAATGAAGATTATTTGACAGCAATCTACTAGGCATTTTTCATTTCACTAAATAATGCAATTTCCCAAATAACCGTGTGGATCAGGACAATTTAATTTTTTTTATTAAAAAACTTGCCAGTTCAATGAAAAAAACAGAGGCAAAAGAGTTTCTCTGCTCAAGCTTTTCGAGGCTCATTTTATATGATAATATTCGGATCCAATAAAAATTCGAATAAAAAAAATTATTTTACCAGGGTTTTATAAGGGATGATTGAAAAAATTTTTTTTTCTTTCAATTTAGAAAAAATAAAAAACCTATTTTAGCCTCTCTTTTAGAAGCTCTACGGACGTTTCTGGACTAGTTCTTTAGGTTTTATTTAGATAATCTCACCTATATAATTTACTCATTATAGTTTGTCTTTATACAATTAAAAAATTCCCCAAAAACACCAAAACCTAATTGATTAGCCTCCGAAACTTACTCACTACTTTATAACTAATTAATCTTTACAATTAAGGGGCCTGAAATTACTAACGTGAACAACGACGTTTACTGGAGATTGGTTATGAAATCAAACATCCGCACTCAGGCTAGAAACTTTTTTCTTATTTTGAGGTTACGATCCAGAATTCTTATTCCATATATTGTTCGCCATTAGTGTTTTAGTCTTATTCCTTTTGCACAATCTCAAATCGCTGAGACACATATTGTGGGATATCATTTATGTACAGTTTATTACAGAAATACTGTACATATAAAAAATGCCTATAAAAAACTACCGTAAAAACATCAAAGCCAATGCTCTCACATGCCGGCAACACCTAATTACCGGCATACAGAGCCGTACTTAAAAATGTCTGTGTATTACAATAAACACAATAATACAATAGATTTTAAAATATTCAAACTTAGATAAATGATATTTGATACTGCCTCTACTAAATTCAAAATCTTACTCTGTTTTACTCTAACTTAAAATCTAACTCTAAATTAAAATTTGCAAGCACTTAATTCTCTTGTTGTTCAATTTGACCAATAATAATTTAACATTAAATTATTATTGTTGCCTGCTTTTCGTTCATATTGCCCTCCTTGAATTAATTCATAAACAGTTCGTTCTGGAACTTCTATTAAGTAGACTATTTTTTCCACGGCTCCTGTTACTCTTTCACTCTCTTTCATATTTCTGTAAACATTTATAACTTATTTTTTGTGACTGCTGGCATGATGTTTTAAACCATTCTTTGTAATTTATGCAACATTACCAACGTTCACATCTTCATGACTTTTTTTGCTGGTGTTAGGTTGAGGATCTTCTTAAGGCTTGAAATTGATTCCGGTATTATTTTACCACAGCCACTTGTAAATAGGAAACACGCGAATTGTCACCGCCCACCAAAATATTTATGAAAACGCAACAGTATAAAATACACTTAAACACAGAAGAAAATTTCACCCACATACTTACTAAACACTAAGTTTTTACAATCTACCAAAATGTATAATATAAACTGTATAAAATACACTTATATCATTGACCCACCGATAAAAATTCATAATCTAATTCTTAAAAGCAATATAAAATACCCTCGTAAATACCACATACTAGAATATTTTATTAACCTACCTAGTATGATACACTTCTGTCGTTCTTTGCGAAACTGAACGGTAAATTCGAAATTCGATCCTGTGTCCAAAGGATGACGCGGGAGAAGGAACAAAGAGGCCTCGAATATAATTATGTTATTGTTTATAGGGGCGAATCGCGCATTATCATTAGAAGGCTTAGTAATGTTAGTTAAAACAGGTATCTTTCTGTTAATCTCTTAATTTAATCATGTCCGAACATACTTTAAATAAGAATAATGATGTTTTATGCATTAAGTAATACATCATATTTATCATTTAACACTGTGTAAAAAAGTAAAGCATGCCTCCACTCGCCCTTCAAGTAACTGTCGATAGGCAACCTTTGAGGTTTTTATGTACTTTGTAAATGAATCACTAAAAAGTATTTTTTCAAAAATGTGGAAAAGCGAAAAATGTACTTAATTACCACAGTGTTTTAATCTGTGTGGTTAAAAAAATCTTGATTTTTGTTCAAATTTACTTTATTGATTATTCAAATTGAGCAAATATCTTTTATTTATTTTTTTACATAAATTTATGTATTGAGTTCTTGAAAGGAACTATGCAAATTTAAATTTGTTATAAAATTCTCTTTGCCAATAAAGAGCGAATTTAACTTAATAAATGTCCTTTCCTATTATTTCCGAGTTGTCGGAATTTTAACTTCGTCGAGGAGTGAAATAAAACAACAAAATATTAAAATTTTAATAATGCAATTATTTTCTGAATAATAAATCTTCCGTGATTTGACTAGTTTCAAACTGACTTCTGTACGATGAAGTTTTCTAAGCATGATCCGATATTTATCAGGTTTTGTATATTAAGTATAAAATGCTTCTTTTATTTTTATTTCCGGAACTTAAAATAATGAAACAATTATTTCTCAGGAACGAATCAATAAAAGTTTAAGAAAATACATAGTTATGTAGAGAACTGAAATACCTTTTAAAAGATGTATCGCTCGACTCCCTTTTGCTATTTGAATTTTTCGAGGGGGTTGCTGTGTAGGGTAGAGGGATGATAATAGGTATACATACAGTATTACATTAAAATACGCCCCCCTTGAAAACAAGGTCGACGTGTTTCACCAATTTTTCAAAAAAATTTTGTCTCCAAAGTTATTCAGGGTGCCTACTTTTAGTTGTGACACACAGGGTGTCACAACCAAAACTATGAACTATTTATGAATACAGACTTGGCTGATATTGAAAAGTTATCTAATGTCAATGAGGCTGTTGAATATTTCTATACTATTATACACAATATTTTTTGATATCTGTATACCAAAAACAAACAAAAAAAATTCAAGAAATATCTAGTTTGGTTTAACAAACAAATTATAAATGATCTCAAAAGAAAAGATAAAATTCGAAAAAGCAAAACTTTTCTAATTCAAACAACCAAAAAAATGAATATAGTAATCTAAGAGCTAAACTAAAAAATGATATTGATCAAGCATACAAAAATTATATAAACAGAACAAAACAAGATATTAGTGATGATTCAAAGTCATTAATTCATGAATAATAAAAAGGGGTCAGTTTCTAGTCCGAAAGTAATGTACAAGTATTTGGATAATCTGGAATGTAAAGCGGGAGAGACAATTGTAAATGCATTTGCCAGTCACTTTATTGATTTCGATGAAAATGACTCGCATATAAAATTTAACCCCCCTGTAAATCAAATAGTTATACATTTATTACACGAGATGATGCTGTAAAAAGATTAAAGGCAAATAAAGCTGTTGTTCCTGATATGTTACCTTCGTACATCGTTAAAGGCTGCATTGACTTTCTTGTGTACCCACTTCATTCCTTATATAACCTAAGTTTAAAGACTAATATATTTCCGGAAATCTGGAAAGAACTTCGTATTTGTCCAGTATATAAAAAAGGCGATAAAGCTAACATTAAACATTTTAGGCCTATTGCTATATTGTCAGTGCCAGCGAAGCTGTATGAATCTATTATATATAATGTTATCTACAATTTAGTTTGCAATAGAATATCCATACACCATACGGATTTATGAGACATAGATCAACTGCTAGTAACCTAATTAATATTACTCAGTACATATCACAAGTAATACATGATGGTAGTCAGGTAGGTGTCTGTGAATGGATATGCGTCAAATCATTTTATCGCCTTGTCTGAGGTTCCTTAGGGTTCCAACCTTGGGCTACTGTTATTTCTCATATTCATAAATAGTTTAGCAGAAATAATTGAATCTTCCAAATATTTATTATTTGCTGATGACTTAAAAATCTACGTAAAAGTTGAAAGTAATATGGATTGCATCATGCTCCAAAATGACTTAGATAAAATATATCAATGGACTCTTCAAAATAAATTGTAGGTTAATGGTAATTAATGTTTAATTATGTCCTATACTAGAAGAAAAAATCCGATTGTATATCATTACACAATAAATGACGCAAATTTGGCCAAAGTTGAAATTATGAATGATCTTAATAGTCATATTTACTCCATGAAAAATGGGGCTATTAAAATGTATTGATTCATAATACGTAATTGACACTTTCGACACGTGATAGAGGGACTTAAAATAAGCCGAAAAGTTCCTATCAACTTACATTCTTAGGGGATTGCTAACAAAGATACAGGATGTTAAAGTTTTGTGAAAAACAAACAATTTTTTTAATAACTCTAAAATTACGAAAGCTATCGACTTGAAGTTTTAGGGGCAGTGATAATTTTTAAGTCTCTATTGTTTCATAAAATCTTATCTTTGTACTGCTTCCAGTGGCGCCGCCAGAGGGTGGGGGAGATGAATTTTTTCGCCGAAACTATGTTACGCCACTGATTTGTGCAGTTGATTTTGAGATTGTTCGATTCAGTGTTCAATTTGGAAGAAAGAAGGTATCTTTTAGTTTTTTCGTACAACACTTACTTTTCGAGTAATACGGCTATTTCTGCTTTCTCTACTAAAACAGTAAAACCTTTCCTACATTAATGATAAAATTAATAATCCTAGTTGCCTTTGATAAACAATGAAACAGTGTTGTCAGTCAATGTTTGACCTGTCAAAAGTCAAAAGTTTGGGAAGCTGTTGTTCCACGTACTATCATCGAAAGAATAAATAAAAAAAATTGTAGAGAATTTCAAATTGCTTCTAACTTTCAATTTATCGAAATAAATTCAAAAAAATCAAGTAGGTACCTCTCATAAAAGTACCAGTCTTGTCAACAGTTTACTTTATTGTTGTAAAATTTCGAGTGTTGATATTTTTTCTTAGTATAAACGAACGAGTAACAATGAAATTCACCCAACAAGAGTTAACTGATATGATATATTGTTTGGGAGAAGCTGATAGGAATTGCTTATTGGCATCAAGGGTTTATGGAATGAAATACCCCGAGAGAAGAACTCCTGATCCCAACTCATTCAAAAACTTGAAAGAAAGATTTGAGGACACTGGTAATGTGTGTTATACCAAAAGAAAATTGAGGAACATGGTTGTAAATAATGAAAAACATGAATTGACAGTTTTGCTTCACGTGCAAGAGAATCCTCACATAAGCTGTCATGAAATTGAACAACAGACAACAGATGTAAGTAAAACTTCTGTAAATCGTATCATCAATAAATACAAATATCACCCCTATCACATTCAATTACACTAAGACCTTTATGGAGAAGATTTTCAAAATCGTATTAATTTCTGCAATATAATGCTAAATAAAATTAACGAAGATGCCCAATTTTTATCAAAGGTTTTATTTACCAATGAAGCTACCTTTCGCAGTAATGGGACAGTAAATCGCCATAACATGCATTATTATGCGACTGACAACCCGCACTGGGTCAGGCAAGTGGATCACCAAAACGATGGTCAATTAATGTATGGGGTGGTATAATAGACAACCATGTCATTGGACCGTGATTTTTTGAGGATGGGGCATTAAATGGCCGAAGATATCACAATTTCTTGCGTTTGAATTTAGAGGGGCTGCTTCAATATGTAGATGAAGACGTCAGAGAGAACATGTGGTTCCAGCACGACGGTGCGCCCCCACATAACCATCGAATAGTAAAAGATTTTTTTAACTAATTGGAGAGGGGAACAATGGATTGGTCGTGGAGGATCAATAAGATGGCCGGCACGGTCTCCAGACCTAACTCCTTTGGATTTTTTCCTATGGGGTTATGTGAAGCAGAAGGTCTACAGGGTGAGGCCCACAACCAGGGAGGATATGCAGGAAAGAATCGCTGCAACATTTCGCAATGTTTCAATAGCTACACTAGCCGATGTTCGAGGAACAACTGAAAATCGTTTACGGCTGTGTATCAGGGAGAATGGGAAAATTTTTGAACATTTTGTGTAATTTCCAGTGCTTCCACCCAGTTTCTTTCCAAATAAAGTTTTCGTTTCCTCTTTTTTCTAGATTTTTTTTTGTCTGCAGAGAACTATTATGATGCAGATAAGTTGATATCATTATTTTCGAAACTGTCTTACTGAAAAGAGCCGTTTTAGTGAAAATTCACAAAACAATTGAAAATTGAGCGTAATTTTTTAATAAACCTCGAATTGTACCACTTTGCCATCAAATTCTTGGCACCCATTATAGATAGACCCTTGAACCTTTATATCAGTGGAAAGCACTTGCAAAGGGCTTTCCTTTGGTGTCATAATATACAGGGCGTTCTATTTGAAAAAAAAAATGAGAAAAAGTAGTTTTGGCGTTTCCTGACTCACCCGGTATAAAGTGACCGATTTCGTTAGATCCGATAACAGTAGCGTAAACTACAGGGTGTTTGACAGTTTTTGACACAATCTAGATCTCAAAATGTTCTTCCATTACGTTACAGTGAGCTCACAAAGTTGGCATGTTGGCAAGGGAATGATATCATCTTAAAGCACTGGACATTCGACAAAAAAAAACTGACATATTATTTATCTACATAAACTGTTACATGGCAATATTGATGGTCTTAACTTTCTGTCCTTAATATCTTTAAATGTACCTACATATGTATCCTACCAGAGCATTCAGAACTTTTTATTTAGAACTTGCTAGTACAAATTATCCAATAAATTCTTCATTTCATAGAATATGAAATATTTACAATGTGATACAACACAATTGGTACTAGTTTAAGAAGTTTAAAATTCATGTTAAATAATATATTGATTTAAGTATTGTTAATATTATGTTTAAGTTTGTGTATGTATCGTATATACTCTGTAATAGGGCTTTGCTTGTTGCGTGTATTTTGTCAAATAAATAAATAAATAAATAACGAAGGTCAAGATTTGGCTCCCTGACTATTATGGTGAATATTTTTTTTTAGATCTTTTTTATTCGTTTTTCAACGAACTTTCCATATATGCACATTTTTCTCTTATAAAATAAATAAAACATTGGCGAGTTATTGTTGATATATGAGAATTAAAAACAATAAAAAAACCTTGTAAAAACAATAAAACGAGTAGAGGCGGCGTACAGTAGTACAATTGGCAACAATAATTTAATTTTCCTTTCTATTTTCATGCATATATAGTCATTGTTTTTTAGTGATATTACTGTACCACGTACGTATTTCGAATTTATCTGGAAACAAGTGCTTTGATTTATTTCATTTGTTGGTTTTGTTTCGTTATAAAATGGTGAAATTAGATGTAATTTATGCTTTGGTCGCGTTTTTGCTTGTTTGTATTTGGAAAGTAGAATATATTGCTAGTTTATTTTTCAGTTCAGTGGTACAACAGGAAACAAGAAGACTCCACAGCAAAATAGACAAAGAAAATGGACACAGGACATCTGAAGTTGTATGTAATTTGACCTTTTTAAAAATTAAGATGACATACTGATTATGACATGACACAAAATGTTTGGTTTAATCGACGATATCTCGTGCTAAGAAGAAATTGGAGCAGTGTGAAACAATAAAGCGGCTAGAAGGCGTCAGTATATCTAGCGCCGAGGAAGATGAACTATAAGTTAATTTTCGCCGTGAAAATCCATTTGACACTGGAATACGTGCCAAGGAGGTGACGATTTTCTAATTCCAGTCATACGGCTTAGCCCAGAATTAAGAAAACATAATTAGAAACTCGTACAACCAACAAGATATTTTTGATCCAGGAAAATAAACAGGAAGGATGGAGTTCCCACAGGAATTTTTAAGTCAAAATAATTTATAAAACCCATCCCGGAGCAAGTTGGAAATTTTATTTGTAATTTGTTTCGGATTAAGATGGGAGAGAACTGTCGATGCCCTAGATGTGGTTCGGACTCCACAATAAACTGTAGGACCTCGTCTCTCTTTCTCAACACAAAATCCTAGGATTTTCTGGGAGTTACTTCGATGACTTGAGAGGCGGTTAAGAAAATATATATTAAAAAAATATATTATAAATATATTAAGTAATTTTTTCTGACGAAAGAACGTTTCAATCTATCCATATTGAGAATTTAAGAGGTTACAGACTAAAAGAAACAAGATGTGGTGAATATGTTCACCCACAAACCAAAGTAGCCATTTCTCTGTAAACGTCTGGGTATGAATTGGCGCCCGGGTCTCCGGTGCTTAAACCATTGCTGACGAAAGGCTGATTGCTCTAGTGTATAGAAGGATCCCATTCAAAGTTATGCTGCCTTTACCACGTTCAGTTTTTTGAGACTATTTTGTCTTCCAGCAGGTTAGAAAATTGTCATAATAAGTAAAGCTGGAACTTTGGTATTAATTCCAGTGGCGTTACCATAGTGGTATGAAATAACTAATTTGGTTAAAGACAATAAAACAGACTTATTTATGTCTTACTTCGTCCAAAGTAAACGTTGAATCCACCCAAACGCCTGCATCATTAGGATGCCTTGTACAGTAGTTTTCTTTAAACATGTACGACATCTCTGTGAATATCGTACCGTATTTTGAAAATTAACGTTCTAAATCCGCTCCGCATAATATTGCTGGAGATCACTTGTAGAATTACCGTTACTTAAGCACTGCTTAATGTGGCATAGTTGCGCCATAACTGGATATTTTTGATTGTTACACACTCAACATGAAAATGAGATTTGTTTTGAATATGTCACAACAATTATGTTAATTATATATAATTAATATCACCAACACGCATCGACTAACATCTGTGGACTGTTGTGTGATTAGTGACTACACGGCATTTGTACCATGTATTCTCTACGCAACTTGCGTCTGCGGTAGAGAATTCAATCCCAACGTTCCAGGTTTTGTAATAAGTATTTCATTTGTCAAAGGAATACATATCAGGACAACTGGCGTATTTATTGTGCCCGTATAGTTCATAACCATTTTGAAATTCAAAATGTGTTTTGCCATGGCCGTCAAAGAGTCCAGATTTAAATCATATTGAAAACGTATGATGTCGCTAATGTGGCAGCATATTATTAAATCGACTATTCACAACAAATTAAAAATTCTGCTTGTGATAGACCCCTGATTGAGATATTTTCGTCGCTTCTTTGGAAAATGGCGGTCAAAGTTTTTTGTGTGTAAACAGTTTTATAAGTTTTTATAACTAGGAAAAAAATTCAGACTAAACATATGGCGAATGAAGAAGTGGACTGGTCCTGTGGTTTTTCATGATAGAATACAGTACATCCACCCCAAGTGTGTGATTAATTATATAGCTCTGCATATTTTTATGACACTTTTATTCTTCATATCTTCTTATAAACAACCTGTAGCTATAGACTTTCCTCACAAATAGGTCTTAACGTCTTTAAAAATAATTGCAAAATTTATGTTTAATTCTTATTTTATACAAACGGCGTTAGTAATTAACATTCGGTATGGACAGGATAATAGAAATATAAAATTTAGTATGTCGCCTAAAATTTCAATTTTAGAGCTCTTTTGTACTGATATCTCTATTTATGTAGTCTTTTATGTGACTAGATTTATACTTTATTCAAATTTAAAAGGATATTTAAATTTGGAAACTGAGGCGGAATTTATGTGAAAACGTCCTTAAAAGGCTAGACCAAGTTTTAAATGAAGTGGAACAGTTTCCCGCTGTGGAATGAAATGGATATACAGTGTTTTTTTACTTGAAGTATCGATTCAGTTTTAATGGACTAATGAAAATTTGCTAATTGCTATTCGTAATTTTAATTTTGAAACTTTAATTGCAAACGTTTTTTCCATTAACTACCGATGAAAACTAAAAAGACGAGTTTTTGCTCTGTTTCTGTTCACTCAGGAAAAATTGAGACATTTACTTGACGACAGAATGAAAGGAACTATTCATTGTATTTTGAAAAAAAGGAAAATGTTTTAATGTGGTATGTGGTAAAAATGTTGATTTTGTTTAGGTATATCGGGTGTATCAGATCGACAGCACAAATTAAGAGATACTATGTGATGAAATAAGCAAAAAGTTTGTATAAACGTGTCCTACTATGAAATTTTCACTGATTTTTTTTTTATAGGATCTTGAAAACCATTAATATTGATATTGAAGTAAACCTTGGAGAGTAATAATGTTAATTTGAAGAGATCTGTTATTGAAATAATTTATCTCTTTTGAAAACAATCAGGGACACCTTTTTACCAAAAATTATGGTACGCTCCTAGTAACCAGGAAAAATGTGATTTTCGGTAAATATATTTAATTTATAACACAAGGTATTGTTTACAACGTTGCATTACATGATTTATTTGTGTAATGAAGTACTTTTTTTTCATAGAAGGAATGTATTGTAGTTTATTTTAATTTTAATCTAGTGAGCTTCTGTCATAATATTATTTAAAGTGTCACAACAAAACAGACAAGTTCGCCACAATGAAGTCTAGTGCCAATAAATTTGGGCTAATATTAGTGACTTGAAGTGAAAGGTTGTAAAACCATCTAGTGGCAATTTATTGCAATCAACTTGGAAATGACTGTCTAATATATGATTGAAATGTAGTAGTTCTCACTTTAATCTGATCTCCCAAGGGCCGAAGGCACCGCTATGGCACTCTACGCGGACGATACGGCCCTCACGGCCGAGTTTCTGGAGAGCGAGAACAGCCACCAGAAGACTCCAAGAGGCAGCCTCTCTTCTGGAAGAATGGTGTATCAAGTGGAAAGTCACAGTCAACGCGGAGAAAAGCCAGACGATTCGCTTCAGGAAAGGACGCAAGGAAACCCCCACAGGACCCGTTTTCATGTACGGCGAGGACATCCATTGGCACGATTCCGTCAAGTACCTTGGCGTAATCATGGATAAAGGTCTAACATGGAGACAGAACACCAAAGCCATCGTGGTAAAGGCCAAGCGGAAGAGAGCTCTAATCTACCCAATGGTAGGAAACCAGAGCAGGCTCAGTCTGAGGAACAAGCTTCTGCTAGTCAAAGCACTCATCAGACCACAGCTGACCTACGCCTCCGTAGCATGGGGATACCAAGCGAAGACCTATCTGAAGAAGATCCAGGCCGTGGAAAACGTGGCCATTAGGACAGCGGTGAGCGCACCATGGTACGTCAGGAACGCTGACATCTTCAGGGACCTGGAGTACACACCAGTCACAGAAATCATCCGGGATAGAGTGAAGAAACTGTACACCTTAGCTGAGGAGCACAGGAACCCGCTGATCAGGGAGGCCACCTCCTATGATCCGGCCGACACCGAGGCACAAGAGGCTGAAGGTGCAGTTACTGGATAACGGGTAAGCATAACTAATCCTTTCCTTACAGATGGACCAAACCCACGGAAAAGACATGACGCAACCAACCACCTTCCCACAAACCTTGCGGGCGCCGGTCAGTAAACCGACCAGTGCCCGTTGTCCCTCTGGCTCCGTGAAGGACGAAAGTGCTAAGAAAGCACTTAGACCTTCACCTCCTAGAGCTACATAGTTCATCCTCACCTTGTCCGATGATCCAGATGAATATGTGTCAATTGACACTTTGTGTACTAGCAGTCATTCCAAAGTCACAGAATATCCACACAGTCCCTGACAGACAGATTACTACCCCCGGGGGTGACAAGCTGGCGAAGAAAGAAGACGAAGACAGAAGAGCGCCAGAAGAGGCCCTAGCCAGCAGGGTTCATCAGCCAGGACCCAGGGAGGTTGGCCGAAATCTTCGGCACCGCTCACATTTGTGAGTGGGGCCGTTCGTAAAGTAAGCTAACCCGCCCTGCACGAGGCCGGTCCAGGTCTACAGCGATGACTAGGGTAAAAAGGCAATAGTCCTGCCTGGCCCTAGCATCCGAGACCGACATCAAGCCAAATAGATATTGGCGCGCGTTCTCGCTTTAACTACAAATGTTTGAAAAATGGCGGAAGAGAAACAATTGAAATTTTTTTTTATTGATTATCTGTCTATTGTAAACCCCTCACTGTAATTTGATTAACTTACAATGAACAGTTTTGAGAATTTCTAAAATTATGTTAACTTATGTCCAATTTTTTGAGGAAATGTTAACCATAAAAGCTTTCAATCCGTACATCTCGGAAAATGCGCATCATATGTAAATAAAATTTTAGATCGAAATACAGCTTTTTTGATACAGTTTCATAATTTTTCATTTTTAAATTTCATTAAATTGGTTAGTAATACATTGAACAGTTTTGAGAATTTCTAAAGTTATGTTAAAAAATGTCCAACTTTCTGAGGAAATGTTGACCATAAAAGTTTTTAATCCGTACATCTCGGTTTATGTGCATCCTATGTAAATAAAATTAGGTGTCGATGAAATACAGCTTTTTTGATACAGTTTCATAATTTTTCATTTTAAAATTTCGTTAAATTTGTTAGTAATACAGTCCACCCTACTCTCGTTACTTCGTCATAGTCACCTGAATTTCAAAGTTTTTTATATCAACGTAAAGGGATTGAAAATGCCTTCAAAATGCGGGGTCACACAACCCCATGTGCCACTTGAAATTTTCGGTTTGATAGGCGTCGCGACGCTGTCACTGAGTAAAGCACTATTTTCGATGCGATTTGATTCTGTTTTTATTGAATGTGAATATATCACGCTGGCGCTATTCCAGAGATACTAGGGGGGGGTGATTTTATGGACGCTCGGTATATGCAGAGATATATTTTATTGTTGATTCAACAGTTCATTATTGCAAAATGCGTTTTAATCAGTTTTCAATTGTAGGTCACTTTACTTTAACGAAAGCTAATTATTTTAAAATTAATTCAAAGAACACATATTATACAGAGTGTTCCAGTTTGAAGGGACTTCACATTCACAGGCTTTAAGAAAGAATAATTTTTAGCAGAATCCTTACAGAATTTTTTGCGCTACGCCACTATCTTTATTCGATACGGTCATTTTGAAGAGTGGTCTTTTGGTAAACTTTTTGATTTGTAATTTTTTCTGCGATATCTGGTTTAGGAGTTACGACATGATATTCTAATCAATTCGATCGATCTACATGTAAGTTGTAAAACTTAATATGAAAATAATTAAGTAGGCGAGAACAATTAAATACAAAGCAATGAGAAGTTCTGTCAACATTTATGATTGTATCATTAACATTTCTCACTTTAAGTATTTATTTTCTAATTGCGTTCTTTATATCTTGAAATAATGCCATTTAAGAGGACCGTCCACCTTGAAAAATTTTCCATTTCAGAGCGTTAAGCTCTCGACGACTGGAAGGCAAGCTAAGCAAATATATGAATTAGGAAAAAAAAATTGTTCTTAATAGAACAATCTTCAAAGGACTGCCCTCAGGAAGCCGATTTTTGAAATTTTCACAAAAAGTACCAAAGAAAAAAAATCCGAAAATAACGTGATTTTGGATGATTTTCGAATTATGTAAAAAATAACGACATATTTTCAAAAAAGTGTCTCCTGAGAGTAGTACACTGAACGTTTGTCAATCGAAAAAAAAAAATTTTTTTTTTCAAAAAAATTTCATCATGTTAGTCAAGAGAGGTCGAGACCCGAACCTCTAACCGACGCCAACTTGTATTGCAGATATATCTATAAATCTTATTTTTGATGGTATTCGAAGAGTCCCCCTAAAATCAGAATTAACGAATATGAAGATATTCATTTTGTGTATGTTTGTTAACTGAGTGACTCCATCGACTACACCCAGTAAATACCAAAGTATGGGCCTTTACTGGGTCTTTATTAGGTCATCATTTCCAGTAAAGGCCCGGTAAAAGCCCAGTAAAAGCCCAGTAAAAGCCCATGCTTTGGTGTTTATTGGGCATTCTCCTCATGCTGTGGGTTTTGTGATAAAAATACTGGAGAAGCTGTGAGGGAGTATCGCAGAAGATTTCCCAATAGAAAATTACCTAGCAGTAGGGTCTTTACACAAATTCATAACAATCTGGCACTCTATGGTCTTGCCACAATTTACTAACGAATGTTGAAATGAAAATAATTTATTACAAGTGGTTTGGGGTTCAATGGAAATCATGGTTTAAATGTCAGGAGAGCTTCCGCTAGATTGCAGATATCAAAATCATCCATTGAAAAAGTACTGAAGCGAGACCATAGGTGATGTCTATATCACTTTCATCCTGTTCAAGGTCCACGGCCTGGTGATAATGAACGGAGGATAATGTTTCCTCGTTGGCTTTTGAATTCGATAGAAAACGATAATCACTTTCTGCGTAAACTTCCAGCAAAAGTTCATGGCGAATATTTGGCTGGGCACTCTTTTTCTCTCCCCTACTCTCTCAGCAGCTTCTTTTTTGAAATTTTTAGAAGAAGAGGATGCAAATAGATAGGATGGGGTAGAGCTGAGAACGAAGTTAAAAAATATGAATCAAATTAGTTGGTTTTCCTGCACGAAATATCAGAAATTGGCTGGATGCTCATTACCGAGATATGTGGATTGGACGAGATGGCTCAGTAGCTTGGCTACCTCGTTCCGCAGACTTGACCACTCTCGATTTTTTGTGTGGAGTTGTATTAAAGAAAAGATATGCCACATCAGTTACTACAAAGGAGACACTGATTTAAAGGATTACCGCTGCTTGTAATGAAATTCGACCGCATTGTTCAGTCGAAGCCAGATGCTTCATTCAACGTCGCTGTCAAAATTGTATTAAGTAGAATACTCGCACTTCGAACGATACCTATAAAACAGTTTTTTGTATTGTGTTGTTCTATTAAAAGTTTTAATTTTTTTCAAGTTTTTCTCCTTTCTTTTGAAATAAATGAAATATCAACTTGGTGTTCTCAATAATAATACGAATTGAAAGTCATTTCGCCGTTCTGTAATTGTTGCTTCATATGGTTGGCAGAAGGACATGAAAGCAGAAGTATAAGATGAATAATGAAATACATACCGCTTGATAAAATGTATTGTTTATAATGTCTGAAGTCTGGCATCGCATTAGAATACATCGTCACAACTAATATTCGTTATGCATAATTTTCACAAATTTTACATATTGTTTTGTATCCCAGGTTCCTGTGTAAAACATTTTGTAGTTTATTGTTTATAACTCGACTTTTCCTGTCTGATAGAGATAAAGCCTTTTGAACACTCAAAATTCTTAGTATAACATTAACAACCTTATTACACCGAAATTCAGTTGTTTCATCTACTGTCGCCCACAAAAATTTATTTCGTACGTCCTCTATAATATTCCCCAATACATTTTCATACACACTTGGAAGGTTTTACGCGTGTATTGCTACTAGGTAAAGGAAAACCTGGTCGGGTTTTGCAAAGAAACCTCTGACTAGCATTGTCTATAAGGCTCAGACAGAACATACACAATTTAATAAAAAATTTCTTTTTAACTTCCGGCAAATCTTTCATTGATAGCCAAATTACAATATACATGTAGAAAACGTAACGCTTCAGTATACACAGAATATTTACCCATCTGTTTAAAGTTACGACAGTTCTTTTCATCCGTTCTCCAAGGAATCAAGAAAACACCATAAACGAAAAATTAAGAAAAAATAGAACGAAAAAATAAAGGCTCCACCGGCCCGGGGGCAGGCAGCTGGCCGGGACGCCATGGGAGGCAGGACCGGGGGGTAGCCCTGACCCGACCCGATCTTTCCCGAGGTTAAGACTAACCTTGCTTTTCGCGGCTGGACAGTACTAATACCTAGGTAGGTTTTTGGTATGCATATCAAGCTGTAATTCCTAAATCATATATCGCAGAAAAAAATACATGAGATCAAAAAAGTTTGCCAAAAGACCACACTTTATAATGACCGTTTCAAGAAAAAAGACAGTGGCGTAGCGTAAAAAATTCTGTAAGGACTTAGTGGTGGACGGGTTCACCCGTACAACATATTTCATGAAATTGGTACAGGTATTTAACTTAGGGTAGTTAGAAAGTATACCAAATTTCAAATCAAATTAATATTATCTCATTTCAAGAGATACAGTGGGAAAATGTTTAACTCCCTGTATGTGCTAAGCGAGATAGGAGGTATGTTAATAGGAACTTTTCTGCTAAAAATTACTTCTTTATAAGCGTGTGAAGTAACGTCCCTTAATACTGGGAGACCCTGTAATTGTATCGAGAAAGAGCAGACAATAAATTAAAATTAAAATTTTAGAAACTGTTGTTTTAGCAGTGAGCTAATTGCGATAACACAAAACAATTTAACTGCAAAATTTGTTTACCTTAACAGTCTCTTTTCCATCTTTTCTCAGTGTATTAAAATTATAAAATAAAATAATAAAAGTAGATTAACAAAAAATTTTTGTATGTTATTTCTCATATTGTAGTTTTGATTGTATAGTATTTGTATTTTGTTTTTACTAACTGGCAATAGTTTTGCTATGAGAATTCCACATCAATAAAATGTTTCATTTGCGTTATGTTTGTGGTTATTCGTATTATTTACAGTAATAATGCACATTATCAATAAGACTCCGTGGCGCAACGGTAGCGCGTCTGACTCCAGATCAGAAGGTTGCGTGTTCAAATCACGTCGGGGTCAGTTTTTTTATTTTTACAGTAAATTGAACTGACATCTCTAAATTACGAGTTCTATTTCAGAAGAAAATGATTTATAATGTGACTGAATATACAGTATGAGGACAGTAAGATATGATAAATGGGAAAATCGAATGTATACAGCAAAGAACCATTCACATATCATATTAGAAATAAACAGAATGACAGAAACAAGTGACATTTAGAATTATTATATTAGATTAGTAATAAAACCCATATGAGTGAAAAGATTACAATTTCACTGTAAACGAAGGAGGAAAATAAGTCGTCTCAGTCATTTGAGCGTTTGTTTTTTACGCAAATTTTAAATTGCACTTCTTTCTTTCTATTCTTTTCTAACACGTGAGATATGTGAACGGTTAGCATATAAGCATCCTTTACAGTCATACGGAAATGGCAGTATTTCTAGCAATTTCATTGGCCGTTTCAAGGCCACGGCATGGCGTGCTCACCAGATATCATTTTTAAAGGGGAATTCGGCACCGTGAAAATAAACAAACTATAATAAAGGGCAAGGAAAATAAACAAACTATAATAAAGGGCAAGGAAAATCTTACTAAGGAACTAAAAAATACTTATTTAAAAAAAAAATTACAAGTTTGTGATTCGAACCCTGGACCTACCGCGTGCTAGGCGAGTATCTTCTCTATCGTCTAACGAGTTCCTTGCTGGCAGACGATTCCAAAAGAATTTAATACATTTTGACATGTCATGTAACTGCGCATGCCCTGCGGCTATCTTAAAACGGCCAATGAAATTGCGATTAATACTTCTATTGCTGTACGACTGTAAGGAATGCTTATATGCGAACGGTTATGTCTTTGTGGAACACATTTGATTTTCTCATTTGCCACGTGTTAGATCAACACCTCCTGAAATATATAGGAGTTGTTGGTTAGATTCCCCATGTTGTATACTAATACTAATAGATAATATAATCCCAACTCTGAAAGAAAATACATGCATTTTTGGTTAATATTTTACAAGTTGTTGGCTGTTAATGTAGAAATTATTTCTTCAATAAAAAACAGAAAAAATTTTATTTTCTATTTTTATTTTTAGAGGACTTCTAGCCAGTTAAATGGACAATTATTTATCCTACGTTTCGTCCGAGTTTTCGGACTTTTTCAAAGGTTAAAAGCTAAAAATAATGGTTTTACATAAGTTTTAAATTAGATTAGTGACAGAATACATATCTAAAAAAAGTGTTTTCTTACCTAATATAAATTTTCTATTTTAATTTCATTATATGGGCTGGTTTTATTTTTTTTATTTGGTAGGTATGTGTTGTAGTTCGACGAGTTAGACAGAGAATGATCAGTATTTGGTGTCGTCGTTGTGTGTTCTTTTTTAAGAGTAGGTAATTATAACAGCTGAAGTATATTTATGGTCCGAGTGACAGAGTTATTGTAAACATTCTCATGATATTGGATAGCCATTGAGAAGAGATTTTGCAGTTAGCACATGTACGGGATGTATAAAAATTGTTACTATTGAATAAGATTGCGATATATGCTACTTAGATTTTCTATATCTGTTTGATAATTTACTGTTTTTTTGTTATTTTGTATTTCGGCCATTTCCAAAAACATGCGTTTTTTGGAATTTCTTTCTTTATGCAGTATGGTTGTATCCGGAAAGTTAAAATTGTGAGAATTATTTATGGCGTGTTCAGCTAATGCTGTGCTACATGAACTAGGAGTTGCTATGGAATTTCTAATTGATAATTTATGCTGATTTATACGTTTATTTAAATATTGTTGGGTTTGTCCAATGTAACACCTATCGCAATCTGAGCAATCAATTTTATAAATAACATGGGTTTGATTTAATTTCTCTATTGGATCTTTTAGTTTTGAATACAATTTATTTTCTATGCTATTATCATTTCTGTATGCTAATTGTATGTTATATTTACCTAATTCTTTCTGAACTTTTTCTGATACTTCTGGTATGTATGGTGCCGATATGTATATTTTGTCTCTATTTGGATTGTTTTGATTTTTGTCCTGGTTTGTGTTGTTAAATATGGGTACAAGGCAGTTAGGTTGTAAATCTATGTCAACTTGATTTTTATTGCTTTTGTAATTTATTATCTGTATTCTCTTTTGAATATACTTATTCATAAAAGGTGGCGGTTACAGAAATTCAATGAACAACACAGAAAAATAAAATACACAATAGAAACAGAAAATGAAAATAAAATAAATTTCTTAGACCTGACTTTAATTAGATCTACCAGTAGAATTAAAACTAATTGGTATCAAAAAAGTATAAGTTCGGGACGATATACCAACTTCCAATCAAAAACTAGTAATAAATACAAAATTAGCGTTATAAACAGCCTCGTGGACAGGGCCATTTTACTATCAGATAAACTGTTTCACAAAGAAAACATAATTAAAATAAAAAACATTCTTTTAAATAACTTTTACCCGCCACCTTTTATGAATAAGTATATTCAAAAGAGAATACAGATAATAAATAACAAAAGCAATAAAAATCAAGTTGACATAGATTTACAACCTAACTGCTTTGGACCCATATTTAACAACACAAACCAGGACAAAAATCAAAACAATCCAAATAGAAACAAAATATACATATCGGCACCATACATACCAGAAGTATCAGAAAAAGTTCAGAAAGAATTAGGTAAATATAACATACTATTAGCATACAGAAATGATAATAGCATAAAAAATAAATTGTATTCAAAATTAAAAGATCCAATAGAGAAATTAAATCAAACCCATGTTATTTATAAAATTGATTGCTCAGATTGCGATAGGTGTTACATTGGACAAACCCAACAATATTTAAATAAACGTATAAATCAGCATAAATTATCAATTAGAAATTCCATAGCAACTCCTAGTTCATGTAGCACAGCATTAGCTGAACACGCCATAAATAATTCTCACAATTTTAACTTTCCGGATACAACCATACTGCATAAAGAAAGAAATTCCAAAAAACGCATGTTTTTGGAAATGGCCGAAATACAAAATAAAAAAAAAACAGTAAATTATCAAACAGATATAGAAAATCTAAGTAGCATATATCGCAATCTTATTCAATAGTAACAATTTTTATACATCCCGTATATGTGCTAACTGCAAAATCTCTTCTCAACGGCTATCCAATATCATGAGAATGTTTACAATAACTCTGTCATTCGGACCATAAATATACTTCAGCTGTCATAATTACCTACTCTTAAAAAGAACACACAACGATGACACCAAATACTGATCATTCTCTGTCTAACTCGTCGAACTACAACACATACCTACCAAATAAAAAAAATAAAACCAGCCCATATAATGAAATTAAAATAGAAAATTTATATTAGGTAAGAAAACACTTTTTTAGATATGTATTTTGTCATTAATTTAATTTAAAACTTATGTAAAACCATTATTTTTAGCTTTTAACCTTTGAAAAAGTCCGAAAACTCGGACGAAACGTAGGATAAATAATTGTCCATTTAACTGGTTGGAAGTCCTCTAAAAATAAAAATAGAAAATAAAATTTTTTCTGTTTTTTATTGAAGAAATAACATGTATTTTTATTTTCACTTTCCATTACCTGCATAAGGAATAATAACGTATCGTCCAACAATTCAAACTTTAAAATTTGATTTTATACGTAGAAGTAGTTATAGCTACTAAATTTATTGTCATGAGTAGATAGCTAAAACTTATGATCAGAGACAGGAAACTATTCCAGAGTCCAGGACCGGTGGCTGCTCTGCCTCATATGGTTGACAGAAGGACATAGAATATACGAAGACAAATAAAAGCAAAAGTGTAAAATTAATAATGAAATATTTTTACTTTATAACTTAAATAAATACATACCGCTTGTACAATGTATTGTTACGCCACTGGACTGTGTACAATGGATAAATGGAACTAGAATTTTACGAGAACGGCAATAGTAACTGTTACCTGGACTTTCAGTCAACGAATCCACGGTGTGAGATATTTGTGTGGATAGCAAACACCTAACAGTATTTATTCAGAATGACTGAAGTCTGCCATCGCATTAGATAACATGGCAACGTCACAACTAATATTCGTTCTGCTTTCGTGGCTGTTAAATTTGTGCGATTTGGTCTATACAATTGTTTTTACAAGGAAAATTAAGGTTCCATATCTACCGAGATTAATGTTGCAAATTCTAAATAGTTTATATGGGCAGGCACAAACAAACAGCGCAGATAATTTTCACTAATTTTATACATTGTTTTGTATTCCGGGTTCCTCGGTAAAACATTTTTTTAAATTTATTTTTATAACCCGACTTTTGCAGTCTTATAGAGACAAAGCCTTTTGAACACTCATAATACTTAGTATAAACATTAACAACCTTATTACATCGAAAGTCAGTTATTTCATCCACTGCCAACCACAAAATTTTATTTCGTACGTCCTCTATAATATTGCACAAAATATTTTTATACACACTTGATAGATATATTTTACGCAATACATGGCTACTAGGTAAAAGAAAACTACATACACAGAACATTACACATACATCATAAAAAAAATCCTCTTTTGTAACTGTACCGAAATTACTTTTCGATGAATAGCCGAACTTAAATGTTTTTCACAATCACGGCGTGTATGAAATACGTGACGTCGATTGCCTGTAGTATATAGAATATGTGAAACATATCTATTGTTAAGTCATTGTATTACTTGACAAATATTGTAAGGCACAGATATGTGCGTAGCACCAATATTTATTGTACGACAATTCACAAAACACTAAATTACAGAATACAACAATTTTCTGAAGTTACTTTTTGCAAGTATACCGATATAAACACTAATACAAACGTTATGCCAATGACGGGTTTCAATAAACAACTCTTGCTTTTTGCTCATCTTTATCTCACTGCCATGATATGTTTGTCAAGGAATAGTTTTCAATCATTTTTTTGTAGTTTGTGCACAAACGGTAGTAATTGCGGTATTGCCAAGAGCGTTTTATGCGAGAACCAAACCACACACCACAACGATCCGCACACTTTCATGTTGGTAAGTTAACTGAACTAGGTCAACTGGGGAAAAGCTGCCAAGGTGCCTTTAAATTACATAGGACTTATTCCGGATACCCGCAGAGTCCTGCAACTCTACCTCGATACTGGTTATACTGGTTACATATATTAGAGATATGTAAATAAACACACCACATGAATTTTTATATTTATATTTTTCTTTAAGGTCCGACTCTGAAAAATGGAAAATATTTCCGGCCTCTACTTATGACATGCCAGGGACGGAGTTCACCCTCCTATTATAATCCGTATTATAACACAAAACGATGGCATTTTAACTTTTTTTTTGTTTTAAAATGAGGTTATTTCATTGACATAAAATGTTTGGTTGTCCCTCAGGCAATATGGCCGCCGTGTTGTGACGTCATCCTGAAATAATCAATTAGGAAGCAGTAACGGTAGGAAATATAATTTGTTTAATTACACTGGGTAGGGCAAAAGATGTTTACATTACGTGAGTTTTTAGATAATAACTATTAGTTTAAAGAATTTAAAAAAATATGCATCGGACGGGATCGAACCCGGGCCGCCCGCGCAATCTACTACTGAACCATCGATGCTCGAGTTCAGTGCTTGTTATGATGAAATAGGTCATTTTGTTATAAAATACAGTGGAATGGAAAGATTTATAATGGTATGTTCTGCAGCATCAATCTCCGAATATTTTAGAAAGTTGGTTTCACAGCTATCGTTCGCACATTCTCTCTGCAGAAAGTAAACTAGGAAAATACCTAAGCCCATATTAAACCATGTGTAGACAATGGGTCAGCATTTAATTTTCTCATAATAGTAATGATAGTAAAATAAATCAGCAACAATTAATCAAAATACAAACTACAAACCGTCATGCTTCATGGTTTATTGAAATTTGAGTGCATATTTATATTTATCACATAGATATTTCACGGTTATTTTTTTTGCTCAACCACGGCCATCTCTAAGAGACGGCCGTGGCTCAACCTGTGATGGAAATAATAAGTGGAACTTATAGGAATTTGAATTTAAGCATTCTTGCATCAGAAGCGAGCTGATACCGAAACTGTATCTAATATGCATATACAAGGTGTCCGGAAAAAGGAGGCCAATCCAGTAACCATAGATTCCTTGAGCACAATAGGACTTTCACAATGCCACTTTTCATTTTAGACCCCCATGTTCCGATATATTTTTCTCGATTAAGACAATATGACTCCAATGCTAGTTTAGCTGCTAGGCGCTGTGCCGAAAAATTTCCTAATCGATTAAGAAAATATTTTTCAAATATGGTTAACTGTCTAAGGGAGACTGGAAATTTAAGGGAAAGACGGAGGGCTAATTGCGGCCGACTCCATGCGAATCAACCTGAACAGGACGAGGAAATTGTAATAACTTTGAGGAAACATCGAAAATTAATACCAGGGTGTTGACTATGCAGGTCGAAAACACAGGGAAAACTCAGGTAGACACTATTTTAACGGAGTCAGCAACTGTACCCCCCATTCCATCTCCAAAAAGTACAGGCTCCCTTGCTTCAAGACTTCGAAGCAAGACTTGTTTTATGTAGATGATTATGTGAAATGAATAACCCAGATCTACGTTTTATCAGAAACATTTTGTTTACTGATGAAGCTACATTTACGAGAAACGGGGCAACAGATATTCATAACAGACACATATGGGCTGAAGAAAACACTAAAGCCATAGTAGAGACTCATCATCAAGTAAACTTTAAAGTCAATGTGTGGGCAGGTGTCGTAGATAATGTTCTTTTGGGACCTGTATTTTTATTAGGAAACTTGCTTGGTAATTTATTTTTGCAACTTCTTCAAAACACACTGCCCGATTTACCGAATTTACATATAACACAAAATATTTGGTTTCAACTAGACGGTGCTCCTCATTTTGCTAAAAATGTTAGAAACTATTTGAATCAAAACTTTCCTAATCATTGGATTGGGGTAGAGATGCTCCTGTTCAATGGCCACCCCGTTCCCCAGACCTTACTCTCTTGGACTATTCATTCAGGGGATTTTGAAAAAATTTGTGTATATGGTTCCGATTAGGAGCGATAATCATTTAAGAGAAAGGATCCTTCACGCTGGAGGGCAGTTCAGGTTGCAGCCAAATATTTTTCAATGTCTATGATTTTCTTTAATAAAGAGAGCTCGTCTGTGTTTACAAAACAATTTTTTTAGACTAGCTATTTCTTAATTTCTACTTTTTTTTGTTACTAACGAATTATGAATAATTTCAAGAAAATAAGTTGTATTAAATTTGTTATCTTCCTTCTAATTTATAAGTAACTATAGATTGTTGAATCCATTGCGCCTACCAATTTTTTTATCTGGATGCCATTGACTTTAAAAATAGTTATTTTTGGCTTGTCGTTTATTATTGATATTTTTTACCTATTGCAAAATTTTAATAAATTGTTTAGAAAAAAAAAAAAAAAAAAAAAAAAAAAAAAAAAAAAAAAAAAAAAAAAAAAAAAAAAAAAAAAAAAAAAAAAAAAAAAAAAAAAAAAAAAAAAAAAAAAAAAAAAAAAAAAAAAAAAAAAAAAAAAAAAAAAAAAAAAAAAAAAAAATAAAAAAAAAAAAAAAAAAAAAAAAAAAAAAAAAAAAAAAAAAAAAAAAAAAAAAAAAAAAAAAAAAAAAAAAAAAAAAAAAAAAAAAAAAAAAAAATAATAAAAAAATAAAAAAAAATAAATACACAGGAAAAGGAAAAAAAAAAAAAAAAAAAAAAAAAAAAAAAAAAAAAAAAAAAAAAAAAAAAAAAAAAAAAAAAAAAAAAAAAAAAAAAAAAAAAAAAAAAAAAAAAAAAAAAAAAAAAAAAAAAAAAAAAAAAAAAAAAAAAAAAAAAAAAAAAAAAAAAAAAAAAAAAAAAAAAAAAAAAGAAAAAAAAAAAAAAAAAAAAAAAAAAAAAAAAAAAAAATAAAAAAAAAAAAAAAAAAAATTAAAAAAAAAAAAAAAAAAAAAAAAAAAAAAATTTAAAAAAAAAAATTTTTCAGTTTATTATAAAAAAAAAAAAAAAAAAAAAAAAAAAAAAAAAAATAAAAAATTTTTTGGGGGGGGGGAAGAGAAAAAAAAAATGTGGTGAAATTTTTTTTTTTTTCAAATAACTTTGTTTGGGGAAAAGGGAGGAAGAAAAAAATAAAAAAAAAAAAAAAAAAATATTTTTTTAAAGAAGGTATTTGTGAAAGTAAAAAAAAAAAAAAAAAAAAAATTTTTTATTTTTTTTTTTTTTTTTTTTCCCCTTTTTTTTTTATTTTTTTTCAGGAAGAGGAAATTAATTTGTTTTTAAATTGTTTATTTTAGTATTTGAAAATTATGAGATTACTGTAAGCCGCGTAGGCATTAATATTTTGCAACATCTCTAAAACCAAGCATTTTCTCGAAATTTGTTGAGACATAAAATAATCCAAAATGGATGGTTAACTTAAAAAATATAGCTTGGGAGTCATTGGCGCAGGTACTAAAAAACTAGGGGGTCAGTGGGTACTGGAACCCCTTTATTTTGAATATTTGACAATTAATTTTTATTTTCTTTTCTTCAAACGATGAGACTTTTAATTGAATCACTGTACCATATTTTAAATAAATGTCTTACGAAATACTCGAGTTATTTTAAAAAATATATATTTTTAAACTTAAACTTTGACACCATGTCGAAGGGGGTAATGAAAAATGGCCCTGTGAAAGTTTTATTATTTTTGCTCATGGAATCCACGGTTACCGGATTGGCCACCTTTTTCCGGACACCCTGTATATGCAGGGAGCTGCTAAGAAATGGAACATTCATTTTAACTGATACAATTTTTTTTTTTTGGAAAAAATCCATGGGCAAGTCGATTTTATTTTATAAAAATACACGTTTTGTATCAAATTCAATTTTCGATCATCATTTGTTTAGGATTAATGACGTCATCAGCATTTATTTTCAATGGCAATCCACTATTTTTTCTTGACTTTGATGGATCCTTTGTCAAAATGACAGCAAATTAGAAAACCTAAATTTTATTATTAACAAAAAATAAATCAAGGACTTAATAGAAATTAAATATTCGAACTGTCTTATGGCTTTAGATGACAAGTAAGCATATCTGAAACATTCAAAAAAGAGGCAGTGTTGTACCAAATATTATTCAATTTATTAGTTTTACAAACCGTTTTTGAAATTTAATTAATATGGCACATTTAACAGTGACACAACGGATAGAAATTTTAATTTTTATTGAATGTGGCAAGACGCATGCAATTTGTTTAACGTAAAATATCCAGATGGACCTATCAGCCGATTCATAGTCAGTAAGATTGAGTGTAAATTTAAAGGAACTGGAAATATTTAAAACATTCGAAAACTTGACCATTAAAAAATTAATGAAGAAGATTGACATTTTGTTAAGTATGGAATAAAATCCTCATAGTATTTTTCGACTAGTTTCAATTCTTCAAGAAAATGAAGTTAGTGAACAGTTCTATCTATATTGAAGAATGAAAAATATCACAAATATCTGCAAAATTCAATTCATGCAGGAGCTCAATGTGGATTACTCCAACGGCCGAATGCAGTTTTGTGAATCTATGATGGCTTTGTGTTACGTTAATCCATGTTTCCACCACTAAATACTTTTTCCGGATGAAACCACTTAATGGCTCAGTGAACTGACAAAACTGTAGGTATTGCAGCAGGGAAAATCCTCATTGGATGGTTGAGACACATACTCAATACTCGCAGAAGTTAAATATGTGGAAAGGAATAGTTGACAATAAAATATTAGGTCCTTTCTTCTTGGAAAAAAGCCCCTAAAAAAGGTAAAGATATTTGGAGTTTTTGTACCCGCACTTGCAGAAATTTTCCCGAACGAGAATGATTCGAGCCTTCCAGACAATACTATCTGTAATAAACAAGACGGCTAACCCCGCACTTTGCTTTTCTGCGGATTTCTAGGCAATTGCATTCCTAGAAGGTGGATTGGTGGGCGAGGACCGATCGAATAGTCACCAAAGTCCCCAAATCTCACACCCCTTGATTATTTTTTTATGGGGTTATTTAAAGTCAAAGGTCTATGTCAATAGACCAGAAAATAGAGAGGATTTTAAAAAAATCGTATTAGAGATAAAATGCGCAAAATTAGCCAAAATGTCAATTTTTGTAAAAATAAAGTTGTTTCAATTTTATGAATTTGTTCCATACTTTGGCCGCTTTCTATATGTATAATGTTTAATCAACATCACAACGTTACACAATTTTTAAAAGTCATCATTAGTCAACTTCATACAATTTAAGTTTTAAAAATGTTCCTTTGTTGGAAAATATGTTCACCCTACATAGAGAAATAAAAAATTTTACAAATTACTTGAATTGCAAAGTTTTATTACTACTATGTAGTTCTAAATATGCCCATTTTACTATAAATTATAACCCTGTAGTCTACATATTCCATATTCTCTAAATTCTCCATTTTAATAAAATTGCTTTTACGTGTACAAATTTTATCGACCTAATATCGGTTATATAAATTTTTATTCAATAGACACCCAATTACAATAGCAATGTAACCAAAAAGAATCTTATCTGTAAACGGCGAGTTAGTAAAAGAAATTGATTTCCTTCGATTTCCTCATTGCTTTTGTAAGTTATTGGCCCCAATGTCTTCTGAAAACTCGATATTTGCGCCCAACCTTTATCGTTGAACAAAGTTCGTCGTAAAATTGGAATCATTTCTCATTGTTCGGAATAGTATACGTTACGTATGACCGGTATTGTTGAGAGCCTTTATTTATGTTTCTACTTTTTCACGTTCACAAAAATACTGAAAATACTGAGTTTGAACGTTTACTATTCCCCCACCGAAAATCTTTAAATCTTCTTTGATTAAGAAATAGTAGCTTAACTCAACGTCATATACATATAAGTTATACAGTAAAATTTATTTCCTATTGTGTTTTATTAAACACAAAATTTTATTAAACATTATACAGGGTTGTGTTAAATTATGTTACCATTTTGAAAACGTAATAACTTTTAAACAAGTCGAAATATATATTTAATTCTTGTTACAACATTTGGATTTTATTTTTTTAATACTTGATCTGTTAATGTCCCCCATTTTCTTGAACCACGTTCAGTAAAATTCATTATTTTGCGTAAAATTTTCTTGGTAATGGAGCGAATTACAGCACGATTGCGGTTTTTAATTCTTCAGTGTTGTTCGGAAAATACTTTTTCTTTTAGGTAGCCCCATAAAAAAATCTGGGGCTGCTATGTCTGGGCTTCGTAATGGTCAAGAAACATCTTCAAAACATTCAGGAAATAATTGATGTAGTGTACTTAAAGATAGGCGAGTAGTAGGTGCAGTTGCTCCATCTTGTTGGAACCACAAATTTTCTTCTCCGTTGTAATTCCGGCAAAAGAAAATCATTTAGCATATCAACGTAATGTTCTCAATTTACCATTACAGGCCTACCTTATGTGTCCTCGAAGAAATAAGGTGCGGTGATTCCCATTGAACCAATAACACACCAAACAATCGTCTTTTCATTATGTAGTGGTTTTTCATAAACGTTTCTAACATTTTATTCGGACCAATAAGAACTATTCTGCTTATTAATGACACCGGATAAATAAAAATTTGCTTCGTCAGACAGCAAGAGCATATTTGGCAACTCGGGATTGTTCTTAATTTTGTTCAGAATAGTCTGGCCACAATCCAGTCGATTTCCTTTATAGTGAAAATCAAGTTCTTGAACAACTTGCATCTTGTACGGATGAAATTTTAAATCACAGTGCAAAATTCTCCTGAGACTTCTTTCAGAAATTTAAGCGTTAGCGAGTGTTGTTTTGCAGAACGCGCAGGACTTCGCTCCATTGCAATTCGGATTCGTTCAATATTTTCAACAGTTCTTAAAGATTTTACACGACCTTTTTTTTTTTTGTCTCGAACAGTCCCTCTCTCCATTTTCTGACCCATCTACGAGTAGTTAGTCCAAATGGTACATGTCCTCTGCCTCTGATGTCCCCAAAGTTCAACCGAAGCGCACGTTGAGGAGCAATAATTGAATTCAACCCTGAAAATTGTTCAACCACAATGTTCTTTCCTTGTAAGGACCAGCGCCAGCGATCCAGTTTCGTTAATTGTCACTACTGTTGACATTTCAAATCCAAACATATCTAGATTTATTATTATTTAAAGTTATGAATATGTTCACCAAACGACTTCGTGCTTATGTTCAAGAAAATGTAGACGTTTAAAGAAACCATGTCTTTTTGGTGTTAAAAACATGAACTCCAAATGTTCGTAGAATAAGTTATAATAAAAATTAATAATATATAATATAATATTTGTTCAAAAGTTATTATGTTTTTAAAATTGTAACGTAGTATATCCTGTACAATCATTTTGCGAATTCTTAATCATTTTTTGAATCATGTGTAAAATAATTGTTTATCAATTAATTGTCTTTCCGGGAATAAAAAAATTAATAGATTTTTCATGTATTCGCATTAGACGTGTCTGATCTTCATTAATCTCTCGCTAAATTTACGCACATTATTAATTATTGTGAGCTACTCGGTTTTACAAATACAGGCGTCAGGTAGTTTATAAAAAATATTCAAGGAGTATTAAAATTTTGAAGATTGATGGTTCCATACTTCTTAGTGGACATAACTTTACGACTTCTTGCCTCTTGTCCTCGCGTCACCATAAATTTTTTTGAAATATCCTGCTTTGGTATCCACGCTGTAAATATATATGGTTATAAAAATTATGAAGAGGGCTACATTTTCCACAAATTACGTTCAATATTTTGTTTAAGATTATTTATTTTTTATTTTAATAGTTTGGCTGCCACCTCATTAAAAAGTACCATATTACCAAATTATGGCAAAGCCGCAGAATATTTGTCTTACAAAAATAATTTTTCCAGCACCAGACTGGGTAACTAACTGTATTTTTTATATAACGAAGAATTATTCATGTGATAGTTAAGTCCCAAGAAGAAAAAGGAAAATTTAGAGAATGCCACAAATAACCTTCAGAAAAGAAAATAATTTCTCCATCTCTCAACAATACGGGTTAAAATGGGAATGCGAGTGATTCATTCTCTTGAGTTAATTTGTTTCTCCCGATTGCAATAATTCATCAACTTACCTGATAAGTTTTTTTCGTGACTACCCACCGAGCCTGATTTAGATCACTTGACCGGTAGATTTTGTACGACATTTATAAGTAGAGCTGACCGATGTGCCTGGAGTACAGCCACGGTCTTGCGCTGTCGTCACACGTGCCGATTTAGAAGTGATTTACTATTGCAGTCTTATTTGAAAGGTTAATGCGTGAGGTTGTACCTATAAATTATACATAATGTCAAACGCGCCAAAGGGTAAAAAACGACCGTACGCGGACACAGTGAATAAATTTATCGGTGAATTTCCGAATTTATTCTATGACGGATGCAAAATAATTTGTAAAGTTTGCAATCAAGACTTAATGTGCTGGCGCAAAACAGATTGTCGTCGTCATATCAATACCGTGCAACATCAAAATAAAAAAAATGGCATGCCTTTGACAACTCAGTTTATGTTTGATTTATTGTTAATGTTAGTAGCCTGTAATGTTCCGCTACACATACTGGATAAACAACCATTTCTGGAGTTTTGGAATAAATACAATCCCCAGGTGAACTTACCAAGTCGTACATCGTTATGTAGATATATTACAGCTGTTCGTGAAGACTTTGTAAATAGGATTAAATGTGGATTAAAAAATACACGGCTCTGGTTATGTATTGACGAGACGACAGATTGTAAAAAAAAATTCTATTTTAAATATTATAGTACGTGTACTGGACCCTCTTAAACCAACATTTCCACTTTTACTAGCTAGTAAAAGACTAACTGCGTGTACTGACGAAATAATTACGCGTGTGGTGTTGGAGACATTCGAAAAATTTGAATTTTCAACAAGTCAAGTATTGATGTTTGTGACTGATGGTGCCGCGACAATGCGTGTGGTAGGCCGTTCTCTTCAAAGAGACAATTGTAGGTTTTTACATGTTACGTGTAAAGTGCATGCGTTACATCTTGTGGCAGAAACGATTCGAAAATGTTTTCCAGAGGTAGATGCATTAATAGCAAATACAAAAAAAGTATTTCTCAAATCTCCTAAACGGCTTCGAGCATTTCACAGACAGTGTCCTGGTATCCCTGAACCACCAGAGCCGATTCTTACACGTTGGGGACGTGGTTGAAAGCGGCTTTTTATTATGCTGAATATTTTCAACAAATAAAAGCTGTGATACTACAGTTCAACCCTAACGAGGCTGCAGCTATTAGGGAAAGCCAGACAAGCTTTCAAGGCGTTTCCCTTGAAACAGATTTAAAAAGGATTAATAACAATTATAGAAGACTACACGCAATAGAAAAATTGCAAAATAGTTCGTTGTCGTTAGTGGAATCGCTGCAAATAGTGGACGACGTAAAAACACAGCTACAGGCTATAAATGACGCAAAAAATAATGGCGTTAGTGAAAAATTCGAGAGTGTATTACAGAAAGATCCTGATTTTAGCAAATTAAGACAAATTTGTGATGGTGCATCTACAACTTCGTTAAGTGAGTTCACAGATTGTTTTACTTATGCCTGTATTACATCCGTAGATGACGAACGGTCATTTTCAAAATACAAACATATTTTTTCACCAAAGCGAACATCGCTGACAGAGACAGCTGTAGAAACATACCTGATGCTATTATACTATAGATCTTCCCCACTTTGTGATGACGACAACCAAACTACTTCATAAATCTGTTTAAAAGGGTGAGTTTTATACAAATTTTTATAAAATGTAACATTATTGTTAAAATTTATTTCCATTTACTGTACTTATTCAAGTATTATGATATGATGTAAACATATGAGTCATATGACGGCTCTGGCGGCCAGGTGACCTCGGACAGCTCTATTTATAAGTTATAGTAAGGTTAGTTGATATTGACCAAATGTACCAAAAATATAAGCAAAAGGAATAATGCAGACAGAATACATCCAAAATAATAATAGTTTTATGAAACGAAAAATTACTGTGACTAGAAACTCATAAGATCAGGTATTTTTCTCATAAACTATTCTAGGTAAAAAAAGTCAAAAGTAAACTTTCTTTATTTTTTTTGTGCATAATTCGAGTTGTAGTTGTAGTTAAATTTTTTCGGAAGACACACCCAAATGCACACATATTACATTTTTGTTTTTTTTAAATGAAATGCTATATTTTTTTACTGATTTTAATTCCTTTTTCCTGAAGTGGGTTGGAACCTTTGATGTGAATATCTTCACATCAAAAAACTGTGTCAGTGTTATCACACTGACACAGTTTTCCACAAAACACCATATACTGCATACGACGCGCGTTTCGCCAACCAAGTTGGCATCATCTGAGGATGATTACAACTTAATGATCTCCATCTTTTGGTGTATTGTGGAAAACTACGTCAATTTGAATTCCTTATAATGTTCAAAGTTCATTTTATTTTAAGTAATTTTGTCCCTAGGATATATTTTCCAACTGTTGATATATATTACTTTCTCACCCCTCAAAGTGAGGAAAGTATGTATTCGTGAAAAAAATTTTTAAAATTTTTATTGCATTTCTGGACGAATCTCGACAGGAATTATGACCATACACAAAATTTCAAACAGAAATAATTTTCTGTCTGCGTGTCTGTCTGTCTGGTTCATTGATGAGCAAAATCGTCCCAATTTTTGAAACGTCAAAAAATGTGACTTTTTTGAAACGTCAAAGTGACCTTTTTGAAACGTCAAAGTGGCTTTTTTTGAAACATCAAAATGTGACTTTTTTTGAAACGTCAAAAAATGTGACTTTTTTGATACGTCAAAGTAAATTTTTTGAAACGTCAAAATGTGACTTTTTTGTAACGTCAAAAAATGTGACTTTTTTGAAACGTCAAAAATTACTTTTATTATAAACTCCACCACACGTCGAGATTTACTATGGTGAGGAAGTTCTGATCCCCAAGTAATTGGCAGGGGTTTTTTATTTCGATAGAAGGAAAAATTAAATAGAGCTTAAAAGATGGAAAAGAAAATCGTTTTTTCTTCTGCTCGGCATAGCAAAAACCCGTCCATTGTCGTTGACGTAATGAATTACGCAGATTTTAGTATAAAATATAAATTTAAATAAATCATCATAAATATAGAAATCATTATAAAGGGCTGTGCTACTTATAGATAAAATATTCCTAGTATTTTTATAGCCTACTCTCAGTATAAAATACTAACTTTTTTAATGCGTTTAAGAGGAGAACAGTATTTTTTGTCATCTCACTTAATAGTATCGGCGCCCAATCGGTGGCGCTCAATTAATTTTTATAATCCGAAATTACTACATTGCATTGATATTATGATACATTTACTTTTATGAATGTGACTAGTTACCTTTGTAATATATTTCAATTTGCATATATTTACATTTTAGCTGCATTGTTTTCATCTGGCGAATTATTGAGGATTACATTTTGTTAATCATTTTGGTTCAGATTAATAAACATAATAAAATAACCTCCAAGGATTGGATGTATAATATGGATGGATTTATTAATTTACTTAAGATACACTAAAAAAAAAGTTCAAGCTGAGAGCCATCCCCTTGCGTTGCAAATCTTTGTCATATATAATGCTCTCTGCCTTGCCTCTGGAGTTAGATCTTCTTTCTTTAAACAAAATATTGGTGGCTGTGATGAATCTTTGCAATTAAAATTCCCTCCCTTTTTGGCAAAAACAACCAAACAGTTCATAATCATTGTATTTCCAAATTCAGACTTGCTAGCTGATGTGATTTCTTCCAAAAAATGCATCAAAGGTAAATGGGGTACTGTCGCATTTGAGCTGGTTCAGATGTTCTATGAAATTTTCATAATAAAATTTTATCAGATCATCAAGGCTGTTCTCCAAAATGGGTTGCTGTACGCTGCTCCATAAAAAGAAAAATAAATCTTTGGCTAGGGAATTATTTGTACACATTTGAAAATCGACGAATTTATTTTTGATGGGTTTACCATCTTTAAATTTGGTCATGATGTTGTTTACCCACATGTCTCCATGACAAATTGTTGAATATAATCCTTCTGGATTATTAACAAACTCATTAAATCTTAGATGTTGCCTTAACAAAGATTGAAGGGGTAAAAACTCATCAAATTCCTCGAGGACTTCGATTAGTGCCTCATCTGGATTTTGAGATTTTCCTCCGTTTTTAGATGGCGGTGGTGGTGGTGGTCGTTTAAATCCTACGAGATAAGGTTTGATTTTCTGTTCGAAACCTTGTGGGTCTAAATGTTTTAAAGCCAAGGGAATTGCATGAAACGCGGCCAAGTCCTTGAGGATGAATTTTGTTGTTTTTAAGTCGAATCCTACCATGCGATCCACGTTTTTATAACCTACAAATTAACAAATGTTGATAAGGTTTTTGGTCAAATGCTGCAGCAGTAAAAGTAAATGGCGCTAGTGATAGATACAAAAATTGCGGATAACAGTACTATCCTTTCTCCGCAACTCCATACAAGGGGTGCGAAATAACTCAGTTTCCCACTTTGCAAAATACGAAAAACTTGAAAAACATCGATATAAAACTTAACATGTTGGTTTATTGCATTAACGCACTAATACAGTCATCTACAGATATTCGTGTCACTCGTCAGACTAAAAAACAATTGAACTAAGCAACGAAGCTAATGTCGTGTTTAATAAACGAAATGTAAAAACCATGCAAAACAGATAGCGTAAATTAACTTATGCCGCTCTGGCATCTAAAGAGGAAGCAGTAGTGAGCCAAATAAAAAAATGTTTACGTTGTCAATAATTACAAACCGTATTTCATTTATTTAGAATAAAATAAAAATATAATTATATCACATACTCCCACAACGTGCTGCTCAGTAACTGCATCTATAGAGTGTGCACCTAGTGCACGGTTATGCTTGAAGATATGAAACAAATTTTTTCATACGGTAACACCTTCTTTCTACACAATTATTTTTCTTCTTATCTATCGTGCGAATTATTCAGGTCTGAAAAGATGATATCCTTATCAGGATGATTCGTAAAATTAAAGAAGAGATTTGCAAAAACTGGACATGTTCACTACAAAGACACAAAAAGATATCAAAATGTCATGAAGATAATAATAAAAATGGTCATTTGAATGTTCTGTGTAAATGTTAATGTTGGACTGATGAGTGTAGAAAACCATGCGTCACGGAGTTTGATAAATAGGATTATAAAGAGGAATAAATCCACATTATAACGTCGTATTAAATACTAAGATGTCACAGGTGTGATGGTCCGTTTTAGTAAATTGGCCCACGTTCATTGGAATTGTAAAAAGTGGTTCAAGTATACCTTAAATTCCATACTCGATGATTGTCTTGCCCCTCACGTGGCGCTATGGACCATTGTATTGGGAGACGATGTATTTCGGGCAGACTTAAAGGGCGAAAGACAGACAATGCGGGGAAGAGGCGCTGTAGCCACAGCACGGTGTGGATCTGTGTCTTGAGGAGACAATGCTGTGCTCTGATCGAGAGAAGTGGTGTGAGTTTTGGTATGTTGCTGTGACTGATTGGAGATACGTTGCCTTGCATTTTCTGCTTTGGAGAAGATATATGTTGCCGTGAAGTTTTGTGAAGTCTTGAGATAAGAAATTAAAAGATGTACTAGCTGTGCCCCACCCGCTGGTAAGATCCTTTTGAATAAAGTATAAAATAACTAGGTACCTAGCAATAAAAGCTTCCACCATTGCCTGCTGGGGGTGCCGCTGGTGCAACAAACTGTGCAAGGGGGGGGGGGGGGGGAAAAATATTATGGTTTTTCCCGGGGCATAAAAAAAATTCGCGAAGAGAGAGGATAAAGAAAACAATCAATTTTTCTTTTTTTTGACTGTAACAGTGGACTTTGATCAGCCAAACAATCTAACCATATAAAATAAAGGTGGCGTATAACAAAATTTCTTAATTAAGTTGGACCACTTGTTTAGTTATTAAGTTGCCGATTGCTGACGGTTTTTTGAGATTGTTTAGTATTAAGAATATAACTAAAACCTTGTTCTATTTAATCACTTGCTTCCCCGCCCGGAGAAACGAGTCTAAATTTATATTGTCTCAAATAGATGTATTTATTTCTAGATTTTGTTTTATTCCTTTAAGTAAATTTTGAATTATTAGTTTAAATAACAGGGCAGAAAGAGGCGTCTTGCTCCTTATACAGGATACTGCATACCTGTTTGGTGAATTGTGAAGGAGCCATTGATTTTCTAAAATGTTTGCTGGTAGGTCTGTAATGATACTAAATCTTCTTGCAAGAAAGTCAAGTCGTTCTCAAAAAAAAATATGGTCCTATTACTAAAGTTCCACATATCCTAGCCCAAACATCAACTTTAAATCGGTGTTGATGGTCTTCTTCTCTTTAATAATCTGTCTACATAATGATTTGAAATTTTGACTATTAGCTCTACCAGAGTTTGAGAATGATGACTCACCCGAAAACAAAACATTTTCAAAGAGATGAAATCGCTTCTGTATCTTATTTATCGCCCAATCACAAAATTGAAATCTTCAAATGTCACAAAATATTTATTTGGGCATTTTCATTACTAATTTTATGCTTTCCTTGTAATTTTTTCGTAATGTACACTTAGTCCTTTTAAATCTCTCCTTTAACTTTACGAAACATTCCACGCGACAATATCTCTCTAGACTCAGATAATTCATGAAACCAATTGGATTCACTTGCATCCAGACAGTAAATCATATTCTTGAGAATAATTAATTTTTTATTTTATTTTTATTCTAAACTTTTTACCCACAGTGTTGATTTTCAAACATTTGACATATGAAACTAAATAAACACAAAGTTGTGACAAACGCTCATTGCATGGCTTACTAATTAGTTTCTTATGGCAGTTGATAAGTTTTGCCCATTAAATAAATAAGATAATAAAGAATTGACAATATATCTAAAACATGGGTGTTTCATTTGAAATAAACAAGTTTTGGCCAATTAACATCGGAAGAAAATATATTTTCTTAACACCCTGTATAATTATCCGGGTACTTCACTACATAGTCTAATTGAGCAACTAATTTGTGAATAACTTCTGAAACAATTATTTAAATACAGGGCGTGTTAAAGCTGTAATCAATTTTTGCGTATGGCGATGAAAATTGCATTTTTTGGTACACACCTCGAAATAACTCGAAAAATATTAGAATTTCGAAAAAAATTTTTTAAGGTGGTAATGGACAAGTTATGGATTTGAAATCATAACCTGGAAATCATAGATTTTTGGAAAAAACAGACAAATTCATAAAAGTGTTGATTTTTAATATTTCTTGTGTTCTCTCGAAAATGTGACATTTTCATAAATTAATATTTTACCATTTGTGAAAACTTTTATATTTGGTTATGGAGAGTCATGGATTTGAATTCTGAAGGGTTGGAGGAAACCCTGTGTTACCACTATTCATTTTTTGTTTTTTTCTTCTTACGTTGAGATGTTTTGAGGTTTCAAAAATATCGTCTTTTAACTAATATTTTTATTGGAGATGCTGTTGAATAATTTAAAATTTTTTGTCTTGTACATATAACAATAAATTTTAATAATACGTTTTGATAACTACTGAACATTTTCTTATCCCACCATAACATATTTGCCAAAACCATAACATACGTGCTTATAAGTTTAATGCAAACTTATCTGCCGACTTTTTTATGTTGCAAATAAATTTGAAATAAACTGTACCTCAAATTTTGGTACTAATCTCATATAGTAGCCGATTTATAAGCCCTTAAAGCCTTAGGAGAAACACCCGGTATGTTGTAAATAAAGATACAAACCTGACATAATTAAATTGTCCATCAGAATTACTGCATTATTATCGACTATGTCATTATCTTCATCCAAATTCTGCCTCGAAACGTACATTTTTGGAAAGAAATCTGCGACATGATCCATTCCCCGTTTTCTCTGGAACTCCTGAAGAGTCGGCACTATAATATTGTAAAAAGCTACCTCATTTTTAAAACTGTATTCAAAGGCGAATCTCATGTACTCATTGGTTGGTATAACTTTTGCTACGGTGCTTAACACTTCCTGGGTCCCATTCTCTTCATCCTTCGTTGTTATATTCACTTTTAATACTAAACTACAATTATTCTCTCCTGGTGCAGTCAAACGAGATATGTTTGTGGTTATAATTTGTTTCTTTTTTTTCAATAAACTTACTCAGTAGTTGTTCTATTCTTGCAATTTTTTCCTCGGCCATTTTTTTTTGTTATAATTGCATATAATTGTTGACACAATTACCTTGATTTGTTTTAGAATTAAAATAATTTAACTACAACATTTAAAATTTAATTTAGTGAAAGATTACAGCTAATTTATCAAGACATTACACGTGTTTTATTGGTGTAGTGGAACTGGTACTCACTACCCGATTAAGTTTCTTGTAGAATATAATTATGATAAAAATAAGCACACAAACAAGTGAAGAGTGAAGTAGATACAACCGGTAAAGCGATGGGATGTAATTTTTATACTGCACGCGCATAATTACTTTGTATAATGGGAACCTGTATCGCGCAACAGGGTTGCCGAGTTGGGCGATTAATCGCTAATTGGGCCAAAAATAATTTGTACTTGCGAACAAAACTTGGAATTGTCTATTTACGATTTTCTTGTTGTTGATAGATGTGTGTTAAAATCAAACGCTGTTTTGGCCTGATTAAGAAAATCAGAAATAACGATTTTAAATCTAGACCTTTTATGAATCATTCATTATGAATATTGGCATATGGTGTTTTTTCTTCTTCATTATATGTTCACGAAATAGGGTTATTTTCAGGTCATTGTTATTTTTAAATTTGGGGCCTAATATTTTAGTAAAACTGCTACATAGATGTTGCTTCTGATACTGAATTAAGAGAAATATTTTAAACTTAAGTTAGGTAATTAACTAATTAATAAGCAAAGCTGTAAAAGATTTATTTATGTGCAATAAAGAAAAGTTCTTACGCGTCTCTGGACACATTAATGTCTAATTACGTATAACTTCATTAGTTATTAAAATAATCGAACGAAATTTGGTGTAGATAGAAACATATGTCTGTTTTCACACTGTATAAAAAAAATTTTAAAAAAAAATTAAAAAAATATTTTGTGGCATCACTGTATATCTTAAACGAAGCAATTTATAAGTATATTTTTTCACAACAAATAGGTTTCAATATCTGGAGTATCAGTGTCTAAAAAATCTCAACAAGTCCAAGGTATTTGAAAAGATAAATAAATAAGCGAAAACGGTCGAGTTTCACCTACTCCAATTATGTTCTTGTGGTATTTCGTTAATTTTTGAAAAACTATAATTTATTCATAGAATCGCTATTTGTTGTGCAACTGTTATCTTATGTGGAAATATTTTAATTATGTTATTAATACTGAATAAGACTTTCAGGAAACAACTACTCAGCGGACAAAAACCCCGACCTGCATTGAATTGAACCTGCGAGTCTTGTTTGGTAGCTAAAATCCTTTGTCAATTCCTCACTTGACATAGATCGGTTTCGAACTTGTTATGTTGTCGTTAGTATGCCATAAGTAATGGAAAAGACAAATAATAATAGCAAACCAGACTAGCCTAAAGCAGACTAAGCAAGACAGACATAGTGAGTGATAAGTGTATCCCTCTGGTGGTCAGTGCTACTACCTGTCAGACATCATTAATGTCTTAGTGACCGATAGTGACCTGCAAAGCAGGTACCAAGAGCTTAGAGGTCACAGCTCTTGGTACCTACTCACCAAGACATTAATGATATCTGACAGGTAATAGCACTGACCACCAGAGGGATACACTTATCACTCACTAAGTTTGTTATTAATAATAATGAAAATATCAATAAGCAACATTTTTTTTAATAACTAAACAACTAAATGTCGTTTCTTTTTGCAACGGACGATAAGTGTACAGAAAGGTCCATTTCATAACTCATGAAAATGTCAAGAAATGTTGTCAGTTAGTTTTTGAGAAATTAATTCGCAAATACCTATATATCGAAAATGATACCGAAATTCGATACCTTTTACATTATCATTCAATATTTCAAAAACTGTAACACCTATTTTCATACAATTTTGACACACTATAGTAAATAGTATATCTATTGTTATGTGAAGAAATGGTCCAATTCGGTTGTCTAGTTTTTTTTGGTAGGCATTCAAAATGAGGGCTCAATACGTTTGAATCGCATAGTAGTTCACTTGGCAACTCTGTCGTGCAAGAAGCAGCTTTCTCAATTCTCACTGTACTAGATTCGAGAAGTTCATGGTTTCAATTGACAGTACGGAAGATACACATTTTATAACGTATAAAATACCTCAAGGGGAACACACCTAGACATCATTTTTGCAATTGTCATTATTAAATGTGATTACATTATTTATTTCGCAAGCTGCGTCTAGCATTGAGTTTGAGTGGACTTTAATTTTCTACAGGGTGTTACATAGTAGCTGTCACTGCAGAAGTAAATTATCAAGTAAAATTTATGTTGTATTCTTATTATTACTTATATTTTTGAAAACTCATCTAACCGTTTTGGACCACAGTTAACGGAGGTTCAGCGGTTGAAATCTTTCTCCTGATCCTCTGAGGACACGTAACTAAAATATGTGTCCTTTTGACATAATAACATTATAAGGTCATTAAGTACAACGGATATTCACATTTCTGTGGACAAAGATTTTTGTAATCAGTAAAGCCAAGATATTGTGTTGTACAACATATAAGTCTGCTCCTAGTTCTTTTCAGACGTCACAAAATGTTTGCACTATTCACCATTTTATTGTCAAATTATGTCCTCTTTTATTTTTTAGTTGTGTATGGAACAAAATTAAATCTTGTATTTATTTATACACTATTGGTCTCGATTTCACGCAAAACTTGCGTTTAATGCAATAAAAAGTAAGAGAATTAGAATTTAAATATGCAGAAGAGAGTTGACTGCATACTGCTTTGTTGCCACTAAGAGCGCTCGCCGCGCCGGTGCGATACTGTGTAAGCCAATGTTGAATTCAGCTGGGAACCAGACTCCGCAATAAATAACATTAATTTTTGTTCTGTACCAATGTGGCAGCAGCGCAGACCAACTCTTTATCGTCTATTAGTTTTCTATTATTCCATCGCTGTCTGCGACAATAAACGCCGGCGAAAGATTTGGTCATCCGAACTTTCGGGGAAGAACAAGGTGTCTGATACTTACATGCTTACTACCCTGCTCTACTCCTTTGGTGTAGTGAAATGGACAGTAGATGAGCTGCGCCAATTAGACAGAGATACCCGCAAGATGATGAATATTCCCAGAAGTATTCATCATAGATCGTCCGTTATTCGTGTGTACTTCCCACGTCAACGGGGGGACCAAGAATTCTTGAGCCTGGACTGTACGCATGGCAGAGTAGTACTGAGTATGGCAATACAGCATCCTCAGGAGCTCAGATCCCCTCTTGCGGTTTGTAAAACATCACAAAACTGTAGGAGTTGGAGCAGGATTGTTCAAAGCAGCAAAAAGAGCAGCAGATGAACTCGGAGTCACATTCGACACCAGGCGAGATAGCTGGCGAAGTGCTCATGTAGAGTCAGTCACTGAACTTCAGCCAAATCGCCTGAAAGCTCGAATTAGAGCTGCCGAACCGGAAAATCTGTTTCTTCAGCACGTCGATAAACTCCAGCATGATGTCTTCTATAAGAACATTGAAACACTGGGTTTATCGACCAGGCTGAGCCATTCTTCTTTCTAAGGTCAGCCGGGCTTAAATCGGAGACCGAGGGGATTCATTATGGCTTGCCAAAATGGTGTTTTCTACACCTCGGTCTACCGCAGCCGTGTGTTGCGTGTAGAGGTTCCTGATATCAACTGCAGAACCTGCCTTCAGGCGCCGATATCGCTCATGCACATATTATCTTCGTGCCCCGTATACACGATTTCGGCCTACATCCATCGACATAACGGTGCGTTACGAGTGCTATACTACCATCTAAGGCACTCGTACGGGGTAGGACCAGACACCAGTGCTGCCTTGCATCCCCGGAGATATTGAGTCCGTTGTCGAGAACGTGAAATGCCGGATTTACTGGAACTACTCGTTCCCGACGGTCAGGCTAATCCAAGCCAACAAGCCTGACATAGTTCTCCTCGAGCATCAACTCCAGATAATGTATGTCATCGAGTTCTCGGCACCTGCAGACAAAACCATCACCTTGAAGGAGGAGGAGAAATGGACCAAATACCGCGATCTCCGGCACGAGCTCCAAGTGCTGTACCCAGGCTATTCGGTAAAAATGGTCCTCCTAATAATCGGTGTACCCTGAGGGATGAAGCCTACGCTGCTCTAGGAACTGAAGACCGGCCTTCCAAAAAATCAGCCGAGTGGCGGGCAGGCCAAATGCAGAAGGCGGTCATTCTGCGTTATCTCCGTCTGCTTAGGGCACACGATATCGGAATCTACAGTCACTAACCCTGCGGGATGTGGGTAGTGGCTGTCGTTAATGTGCTGTCCAGCATTGGGACACCGAAATAATAATAATAATAATGTGTCTTTTTTTTCAATAATTCTTATAAATTACAATTAGTAAAAGTGAGGCAACGTTCAACTAGGTTACTCTTACACGTAACCTCCAGATTTAACAAAATAGCATACAAATAAAGCTTTCAACATTCTATATATGTATAGTAAATAGTACGAATGTGATAGAAACCATAACTAAATAGTAATAAAAAAAATACATACATACATACATACATACATACATACATACATACATATATATATATATATATATATATATATATATATATATATATATATATATATATATATATATATATATATATATATATATATATATATATATATATATTTATATATATATATATATATATATATATATATATATATATATATATATATATATATATATATATATATATATATATATATATATATATATATATATATATATGCACAGCAAATATAATAAAAATGTTGGAATAATACAAATACTAACTTCGGTTTTCTAAAAGTAACGATTTAACATGTTTTTTGAAGGATGTAATGCCATGAAGAGATTTTTATTCGACAAGATAATTTATTGTAAATTGTTATGGCATTGTAAGTAAAAGATCTTTCATATTGAGCTGATCTATGTTTGGGAACCGTATATACATCACATGAGCGTGTGTTACAATTGTGAGTGTCTGTACCCCTCACGATTTTTTTACTAACTGTAGTGGTTCGCCATTTTTATTTAAATTGTATAAACACACGCCAAATGCAGCTGATATCTTTTATTTTTGCCGTATGATTTTTTAATGAGATTACTAGCATGTTTACTGAACCTTAAGTCCACATCCAAATAAACGCCAAGATTTTTACGATGATTACTAAATTTTAAGGTTTGATTATTAACAACAATTTTAAAGGCAAGATTAAGTGATAATTCGGTTTTATTTTTTCCAAATAGTAACACCTCGGTCCTGGTTTCATTTAAAATTAAACCATGAGCTTTAGAAACATTTGAAATTTATTCCAACTCTAAGTTTATTGTGATAACAGCTTCATTAAACTGATCTGGGAAAAAAGATAAATAAATTTGGGTATCGTCCGCGTACTGATGCATATTACAGCTGTTAAGATAATTCCTGAAATTGGCGGTATATATGGAGAAGAGGGTCCAAGAATGCTACCTTGAGGAACACCTTTTAAGGTAGATTTGTAATTTGACAGCTTTTCATTAACAGTAACTCTTTGACATCGATCTGACAGATTAGTTTTCAAAAAATAAAATAGCAGAATTACTTAAACTAAAATATTTACGTTTTTTACATAATATAGAGTGATCGAGAGTATCAAAAGCTTTACCAAAGTCTAATAAAACTAAACATGTACTTTCATCATTGGCCTTATAAATATCATCAGTTACGTTCAATAACACAGTTGTAGTACTGTGAGTGGCGCGAAAACCCGACTGAATCATTGGTCAAATTTTCTCTTTAGATAAAAAAAACATTTATTTGATTAGCAACTATTTTTTCTAAAATTTTGGATATGATGGGTAAAATACTTATAGGTCTAAAATGTGTAGGGACTATTTTTAGGAATTGGATTTACTTGCCTTTTTCCCAATGCTATGGGAAAGCATTTTGTGTAAGACATGTATTAATTATATATTGTAAATATTCGCTTAAATGTGGCAAATCTAATGACAGCATTTTTAAATCAATACCATCTGCACCTTTAGCATTTGTTTTAATACCTCGAAATATTTTTTTCACTTCCTCAGTAGACACTTCCGTGAAATTAAATTCAGTATTGATATTTGGATTTTCATCATGATATTTTTCTAACATTTGTATAATGTTGTTTGTAGGTGTTGAATTAGGTACGCTGTCAACAATGAAATCATTGAGATAATTAACGTCAATAACATCAGAAAGTAAATTTTTGTCCTTGGAGTTAATGTTTAAATATTTTAGGGTTTTCCAAAATTATTTTGGGTTTGTTTTAGAGTTATGTTGTAAATAGGCTTTTTTTCTAACTTAACAGATGTGTTATAGTAATTTAAAGATGCATCTGTATTTACTTTCTTGTAATGGGCATATGCTTTATCTCTCAATTTTATCATGAATTTCAAATTTTCAGTTAACCACGGGGCCGGCAGTTTTGACACTCTTACAGTTTTATAAGGTGCGTAGATATTAAATAAAACAGTAATACTTTGGTTTCAAAATTCAATTATTTCATTAACGGAATCGATATAATAAATCCTAGGCCAATCGATACGAAACAAATCCACTAAAAATTTATCATAATCAATTTTTGAGAAATCTAGAGAAATTTAGAGTGTTTTCAGCGTGGGGCAGTATGCGTAAACATGACAGCCAAGGTGAATTTGCCTGTATTTGCATTGCTTCTGGATACTTGACAATAACGAGCATCCCCGTTAAGTTGACGGTCAGTAAATAATTATTTTTTTATAGCTGAAAGCCGTCCAATTACCTGATAGAAACCTTAAATTGTTGTTCCCATTTTTATAGAGAAAATAGATTTATTACATAGTACATAAGAATATTTTATCATTTCGTATTATTTGCGACTTCGTAAGTCGACTCCCGATCTCTGAAATTGGTACTGATATTGATATTTTCAATTTTGGCCAGAATTTACTGTTTTAGAAAGGTCGGGCTTGGGTGTAAAATATTGATCATCATGTACTGTTTGAAAGATTAAATTGAAATTTGTTCATTTTTTATAATTTTGTTTTATAAATGACATTAAGCCATTACTAATTCCATTAAAATCCTCATGTCATAATGTCATTAAACTAAATACCGAAGAACACACATGGCCGTTTGTCGAAAAATGAAAATGTAATTACATATCACTAATTGGGTTGAATTTCTGTGAATAATTAATCAGCAATTAGTATTGTGTGTTGAATCCAATCAACAACAAAATTGCTAGTTACATTGAAATACTGCTATTACAAGCGCAGCCCTATTACGGCTGCGGGGTCGGTGGTAATTGGTGTTTTGCAAAATTAATGTATACCTAGGCCTCACTAAATTAAATTAATGGGCGTATCAGATTAACTTAAACCTGTTATATCTTGGGGCTGTCTTATTGTTATTATTCAAGATTTCTCGGATAAACAGCGCGTAGGCTCTGTATTTATAATGGTGATTATGTCTAGATATACTAGCAGGTGATTTACTTCGGATTCCAGGGGTTAGGTATTTTCCCCTCAAAAATTCGGAGGTGGAGTTTTTTTTAATATAAGTAATGATAATAATCATTTATTGATGCTAATGTGCATACAAATTTCACAAATTTATTAGTAAGTGAAAATTGCCTTTATTCGATGTATAGTTTATTTCAAACTTATTTGTAACATAAAAAACGTCGGCTTCTTTGATGGTGGTAAAGGGGTCAAACAAGTTTGAAATAAACTGTATATACATATTAGAGAAATAAACTAATTATTATAATTATTTGCTTCTGTCGACCACTGAAATTAAAATCTTGTAGGGCCTCTCGGCTTGCAATAACATCGTTCAGACCGGTTTGTAGTTATTGTTTATGAACTTCTTTGGTCATTTTATTGTCTGTAAGTGTGTCGGGGTGCCGGCTGTCGTGCTTATGCTGCGCAGCGGATTTTTAATGAAAATTAATTTTACTATTGTGGCTTTTAAAAATCGGAGAATTGAGATAAAAAATTGCGGTTTGAAGTTTTGAGTATGGTTTATTCTTTATCTAATTTGCTAAAAAAAAAGTGATGTGACATGTGATACTTTGAACCCGTGTAGTTTCGGTCTCGAGCATTTTTTAAATGTTTCTAATGGATGAGGGCCTTCTACATGATCTGGGCGATTTTTTGGTAATATAATTTTTTCGAGTTTATTCAATTTTTTTTGTAAAATTTAGATTCTACAACAATAAAAATGTATCAATTGATCTATACCTTCCTCTAGAACTGACTTTTGGACATTGGTCTACAAAAAAAAAAAAAAAAAAAAAAAAAATATATATATATATATATACATATATATATATATATATATATATATATATATATATATATATATATATATATATATATATATATATATATATATATATATATATATATATATATATATATATATATATATATATATATATATATATATATATATATATATTTATATATATATATATATATATATATATATATATATATATATATATATATATATATATATATATATATATATATATATATATTTATATATATATATTTATATATATATATTTATATATATATATTTATATATATATATTTATATATATATATTTATATATATATATATATATATATATATATATTTATATATATATATTTATATGATATATATATATATATATATATATATATATATATATATATATATATATATATATATATATATATATATATATATATATATATATATATATATATATATATATATATATATATATATATATATATATATATATATATATATAAATAAATCGGAAGCAGGAGACCCATAAGTGAAATCTTGAAAATCAATGAAATTATTTCCAACAGGTTTACCATCTACAAACTTGATCATTATGTTGTTTATCCACATATCTCCGTGAACTATTGACGCAAATCTTCCTGTGTTGTAGATCTTGATCTTTCAAGATTTTGCCGTAATAAAGGCATTAAAGACCGACATTTCCTCAAAAAACTCAGTAGTCTCGGGAGTGCGAGGTGCTTCTCTATTTTCAGATGGCAATGGTGGTGATGGTAGCACAAAATCTGTTAAGTATGGTTTGGTTTTATTTTCGAAAACTTCTGGTTTAGAAAGTTTTAAAGCCAAAGGGACCGCATGAAAGGCAGCCAAGGCTTTGAGGATCAGTTTTGTGGTTTCTAAGTCAAATCCTATTCTACGATCGACGTTTTACCTAGAAAATTAATGCTGATTACTGTAATTACCATTTACCATTTAGCTAAGGAGTGGCCTTGTAAAATATTAATATTCAATAAATGTATTAAATGGATTACTGTAATTGTGTTATTTGAAGCTTTCGTCACAAAATATATGGATTGGCATATTGGGTCGGGTTTTATGTAAAAAGCCATTTTGTGATAATTATAAGTAATAAAAATGCTGTTTATTTAACTTTTGACAAGTAGATTTCAACCCACTGATACTATTCTTAACTGTGCATTCCCGGTCAAATTATACTTTTTCCCCGAAATGATACCTAGAATTAAAAAAAAATCAAGAGACCTTTCGTGTAGAGCACTCTAAGCACTACATGCTCTGTGAATGCATGCAATCAAAAGTAGATTTAAGATATTTTAAATGCAAGTGATGTTGAGGAAACTAGAAAAGGAATAGTGTTTCACCTAAAAACCCCTCAGAAAATACAGCATTGCATTTTTTTAATGTATTGTTATTGTTAATGTACATTATATAAATAAAAACATGTTATGTAAAAATTTTTAAACAAAATATACCTATATCAGTCAGACAGAATTATAGTATAAACAATTATAATATACTAATAGCAACATTCTTATCTTTATATTTTCGTAGAAATAATAGTATAAACAAATCAAAATCACAAAACATTTAACAAGTAGATATCACACGTACCATGGACATAAATAATAAATAAACAAAACAAAATAAATAAGATAAAATAATTTTTGAACCCAGGTTAACAATACATTTTATAACGCTTTATTTTATGCAAATGCAAAACAGATGCACCTGTTTCATAATGAAATTGTTTTGTGCTTGAGAAAATATTTTTACATTAGACGTGGGTTGAAATTTATATATACTAAATAACTAATGATTCTAAAATTACGAATTATATACATTTTTTAGTTTCTTTTCCTATAGAACCGACACTAAAGAATCCTCCCATGGCCTCCGACGCCTTACAGGCGTAACGCCGGCGAATTTACTACAGACACCACCCACATTTCGCAGGGTTAGTGGTTGTAGATTCCAGAACCATGTGCCCTAAGCAGAAGGAAAGAACACGGAATGACCTCCTTCTGCATTTGGCCTGCCAGCCACTTGGCTGATTTTTGGCATGGTCTTGAGTTTCGAGAACAACATAGGCTTTATCCCTCCGAGTTCACCGATTATTAGGACGATTATTTTGACTGAGTAGCCTTGGAGTTCATACGAGAAGTCGCAATATTTGGTCCTCTTTTCCATCTTTTAACAACATTTCGTCAATTTTCTTCCTTTGGATTTGTTTCAATTTGATTATTTTCATCATATATTTGATAGTTGTTATTAATTATTTTCTGACAATTTGGACAAATCATGAGGCTGAAAATTCATCACACGCTTCAACCTCTTCTTTTCTAATTTTGACCCAAAACTGATCGGAAGTAACAAACACTGTTTTGAACAGAAAATTTTCATATTTTCTCGTAAACGATGATATTTAATAGTTTACCAATACAGATTTGTAACCGGCAAATTGTCTACAATGTGATTGAAGTGAAGCGTTTCATGACTTAAAAAAGTTTTTAATTTATGATATAATTTCTAAACAAATAATTGATATCTCTCTATAACACATAACAAATTGCTTCAGCTATTAGTGCACTAGCTTTCGCTGTCATATTTTTAAACTTTAATTTTGCTAAGGATGCATAGAGGAATAATATTAAGGGTTTAAAATCTATTTGCTAGAAGTCCAATAAGCATCCTCTCTTTCTAAATATATTTGTTTACCTGTTTTCAAATCAAAATGTACTTGAACTCCGCACAGGAGGCAAAATTTGCAGGGAATGAACTATAAAATCTTTGTAAAAATTATTATTATCTTAAACATTGTCTGAACTTTATTTGTGGCGTTCTCTAATTTTTCATTTTCTTCCTTGGGACTTGCTACCATGTAAATAATTCTTGGTTATCTAAAAAACACAGTTCGTTATCCAGTATGATACTGGAAAATTAAACTACTACGTTTTTTGAAAACTAATATGAGACAAAAAAATGATAATATTTTCCCTGACGTTTCGGAAACGAATCTATTTACTTTTTTAAAGTTTATGGGTTTTTATTTTTTGGAGAATGTCAGACGTGAAAACGCAAAAAATCCATAAACTTTCAAAAATGAAGCAGATTCGTCTCCGAAACGTCAGAGAAAGATATTATTATTTTTTTGTCTCATATTAGTTATCAAAAAAAACACCCTCTGACCAATCTTTTGGCAGTATAATAGCGTTTTCATCAAGTTTATCGCTTCCATCCAGATTTATCATCGCTGCGAGCAGTTTGGGAAAAAATCAATCACTTGATCCACTCCTTGTTCTTTTTGGAAATTCTGAAGCATCGGAATTATTGTATTATGAACCGCAATCTCTTTTTTTACAAGTAACTTAACTGTTAAAGAGTTTTTAAAAAAATTCGTTTGTGGGTATAAGCTTTGCTATGGTGTTTAATTCGTCTCGAATACCATTTTTGTTTTCACAACCTTACCTTTACCTTTAGTAAAATACTACAATAGTTATCACCAGGTGCTGATCAGGGACCAATTTTCGTACCTACAATTTTCTTATTATCACCAACATGTTGCCTTATCAATTCTTCTAAACTGTCTATTTTTTTTATAACCAATTTTTTACTCTACTTCACACCAATTAGTTCTAAATGTACTGTTATGTACATGAAACATCAAATATTACACTTTTATTGATATATCTTTGTAATGAATATTAATATTCATTAATATGTCTATACATTGTTTTTAAAAATGATGATAAAACATGCTCCTTATCATTGGTATGATAATGTCAGATAAAATTTAATCAACCAATCTTTTTTGTAAATAGTAAGTTAATTTTACATTTGTATTGCTATGCATACATATACATGAATTTTGATATTACTACTAAACATTTTAATTGTGAATCTTTGGTCAAAAATGAGAAAGAAAGTACATTAAGATTACGTTTTCACCATTTATCCAAAAATTTTCTGTTAATAATATCGAAAAATTAAAACAAACGGTTCATGCTAAATACTATGTAGATTTAATATAAAGGTTTTTTTTTATTAATAGGAAATACAATTATTTAGTTTCAATAAAATGACACCAAGTAAAATATTCGTATTTTTTATTAACAAAAAAAAAAACTTATTAATATTGTCTGCAATTTTATATTTTAGATCCATATGGTATTTAAATTGAATAATTTTTCATTATTCGTTCTCATCAATAGAAACTTTTTAACAGCGATTAAAGTTATATATTGGCAATCCTAGTGACGACGGCGTGCTAACGCCTTAAACGTACGCCCGAGTATTCCACCTAAGGTTGATACAATCCATTAAAGATGTCTTCTCCTAGGAACAACTTCTAGGTAAATTAAAAATATTATGGGCTTGGCGGTCTGAGGAAGAGTAACGCGTCCCTCCGTCCAGACCGCCTGGGTTTAAATCCGACCCAAACCAAGTCTATGAGGTATAATGTTTGCGGAATTTCTCGCAAAACCATTTTTTGAAAAGGCTGTTAATATTACTGCGGTGTGAGCTAATGAGTTAAATATACCTACCCTACAACATAGTGGGGGTTCGACAAAATGTCCAGGTAGAGGTGCCAGTGTTTATAAAAACACTGATGTACTTATCACCTGGCATTGGTAATTGGTCTTAGTAGCGGAAGTAGGCCAGCGTGAAATATAAAAAAAATTAATTGTAAATTATAAGTTTGTAACGGCAATGGGGCAGGGTAGCCGAGTGGGTAAAGCGCTTATAGTTGTTTGCTCAGTACCAAAGATCGATGGTTTGATTCCACCCTGGAGCATGTTAGAAAATTTATTTGTATCTTGTTTTAGGCTAAAATGGTGTAACAGTCCGTTCTCTTCTTTAAATAAATAATTTTGACTACATTCCTTATAAATTATAATGGAAATTGTTTGAATTATAAGTTAGATTTTAAATTCCAATAAAATAATTTTACCAAACCTTACTGTACTAGTTATTTAGTGCACCGCTACTGTGCGGGAGAAAATAGTTGTTTACAAAGAAGTTCGGTCACTCGCGCTGAGACACAAGTGTGTGGTTTTTTAGCGGGGAAAAGATGAACACCGAACAGACAGTCTAGATACACGGCAGTGGAAGTCGTTGTTAAGCATGAGATAACTTTCTGAGTTAGTGAGGTGCACGAAAGGAGATGCTGGCTTATGAAAATAGCTGATATGGTTGGAATGTTGTAAGGCCCAGGCTGTACGATGGACTCAGGAGGAATGAGTAAGAATATTGACGTCTCGACGACAAAAGAGATATGTAAAATCTGAGAATTTAACCTCGAACCACTAGGTACCTAGACACTACCCATTAACATGTGGTCCGACTTAAGTGCATCGCAAGTGAACAATAAATTGTTGACATTAATTTCTAAATGATATGAACATCCGTCCCGTGCCTTTGAACTAAAATGTATTGCACCTTAATTTGCGCTTAATTATCATTAACTGTTTAAATAGCTACCCATTTTTAACCATCTTATAATGGTAGCATGTTGTTTTAAGTTAGAGACAAACACTATGTTTTAAACCTAAAAGATGGTGGCGCCCAATAATAAATAAATTAGTTGATTTTATAATTTTTTTTGCACCCTTTGGATTGGCAATTTCCGTGTATGGCCTTGTTTTTACTTTATTTAGTTATGTTTGATTTGATTTATCTGGTTAATCGTTTTGCCTCCCCGACCCGAGAGTAGAGTCGTAAACATTGCTAATTATGAATAAATATATTTTATGCTAAGTTTTGATTTAATTAAACTATTCTTAGTGATATGGTGACAGACCTTATAATGAGAGATTGTCGATGCCCTAGATGTGGTTCGGACTCCACAATAAACTGTAGGGCTTCATCTCTGTCTACCCAACACAAAATCCTAGAATTTTCCGGGAGTTACTTCAGTGACTTGAGAGGCGATTAAGAAAACATTTAAGGAAAACATATACATCGATACAAATCTATTTTAACGTATTAATCCGTGTTTGTATCTAGTGAGATCTATTTTAACATATTAATCCATGTTTGTAGCGTTTTCTGTGGGTGGTCAAGCTGTTAGTATGTTGAATGTGAGTTACTGTAACAATATGCATTTAATTGATATCCATAATTTTGAACGCAGCCCCTCAGAACTCTATACTGGGGCCTTTAATATTTTTGCATTTTATAAATTACTTCATATATATTTAGAATCTACTATACCTATATTGATAAAACCACGAAGGTGCTAACACTGCCATTGGTATGTAGTATGTGTAATATACGTTTGACCATTAGCAGCGGAGAGGGCTCCACAGTCGCAATTCGGTAAGCACGGTTCAGCACAGCTGATGCATGATTGTATTCGCGCCTTTGTGGATTTATCTGTATGTGGTTGTGACAACTTCAAATGCGCTTTTGATGCAATCACAATATGTTAGTAGTAAATACAAAGACGACAGCTTTGCAAATTTCATAAGTATTTTTGTAATCTGGTAGTGTGTTTATAATTATCTTGAAATTATCTAATGTTAATGTTATTTATTTTATTTTATTTTTTTAATTTTAAAATATCAGTGGTGTTTCTTTTTGTATTCGTAAATACTGAACAAACTGTTGTAGTTGGTTTGATTCAAGAAAATTATACACCAGTCTGGTTTAGATCTTTATTTATTTAACTGAAGTTATGCTAATAAACCATTATAAGTAATTGACATAATTTTTTATGTTATCTAGATTACACAATATAAATACATTATTAATAATACTTATTCATTTTATTTTCTTTATGCCGATTGCTCCACCTTAGACTCGCATGGCTTAACTGATAAAGCACTTTCTGTTTCAAAACAAAAAATCGACTTTTACTTTTTCTTAATTAAGTAGATAAATACTAATATTGCAAAAGGTATCTCAAACAGATATATAAAAATACATGTGTAAATACAAAGAGAAAAAGTGGCAACATTTAACTAGTACTTTCCTAAAAATGTTCTTATTTCACAAACATTCCAATATTCAATTGAAATTTTGGATTCTGACTGACTATAAAATTTGAAATAACTTTTTCTATTAAACATATTGTTCCAAAATTAAAATTAAGACCGCGAATTTCAAGTTTTTATAATTTTTGAGTACCCTGTATAAAAACATATAGTTTTCAACGTGAATCGTATTTTTTAGGGAAGCAAAAACTTTTATGCAGTCACTTTTTCTCGAAAAGTTGAATATTTTTACAATGTCACCTCTTGTAAACCGCAACTACAGAAATACTGTATGTCTCAAATGTATAATTTTGTGTTTAGAATGTACCTTTAAGTGATTAAAGAGTAATATTGGGGCACCTTGTATATTTAATAGTCGTTTAACATAAATTTTGTTTGGTGTCTACTTGCAGCAACTCAGTCTTAGGTAAAACACTCGGTATATTTATTGCTTTGTATAATTTGCAATTTTAGAACTAGTAAAGCCATCCCCTTTCATTGCACTGTGTTAACATAAATAACACTTTTTCTTTTGCTTCTGAAGTAATATCTTCTTTTGTTCCAAAATCTGGCATTTTAGAGGAGGTTTGGTCAATAGAAAATCCTCCTTTCTTACCAAAAACCACAAAAGTGATCATAAACAAAGCATGCGGAATTCCATATTTTGCAGAAATGTTCAGTTCTTCTAAAAGACTCTCTAAAGAAAATGGTTCACAATCACATTTCAGTTGACTTAGATTTTCAATTAAGTTTTCATGGTAAAACTTTATCAAATCGTCTAAATTCTCCTCTAAAACTGATATTTGAACACTGCTCCACAAAAACAAAAATAGATCCACTGCTGGTGACCTGAATGCAATATTTTGAAAATCAACGAATTTGCTTCCAACTGGTTCACCCTTTTCAAATTTAACCATGATATTATTTACCCACATATCCCCATGGGCTATTGTTAGGAATGGTTCTTTTCGTTCTTCTGGTTTTTCGTGTCTTGGTCGTTCTATAATTTGCCGTAAGGTAGGCATTAAAGTTTGACACTCTTCGCAATCTTCGAGAAATTCCAATATTAAAAGTTGGATAAGCCTGGGTGTCTCACCGCCGTGTGGAAATTGGTCTACCAAATAAGGTAATATCTTCTCTTCGAAAACTGTGGGATTGATTAGTTTTAATCCTAGAGGAACAGCGTGAAAGGCAGCCAGATCTTTAAGGATAATTTTTGCAGTTTCCAAGTTGAAACCTTCTAAACGATTAATGTTTTCATAACCTGAAAAATGAATGTGTTTATAAACGTATAAAAATAATAGTTTTGAACATAAAAGTACAAGTTTTTAAGACTCATATTTTTAATTATTTGCTTATATATTGTCGAATGGTAAACTTGTCGACAAAAATCTGTATATAGTAGACCAAACTTTCAGTTCCGAAGTACTTCATCGGAATTCCACAATTTTGACTAGGAATTCCAGAGAATTCAAAAAGAGAAACACGGAACGCCAAGAAATTCCAAAAGCATTTCAAGGAATTCCGGGGAATTCAAGGAAATTCAAAAGGTATGACATTTTTCTTGGATGGAAATATATGGTTATTTCTTATCTTATTATAACAGAAACAGTTTATAAAGCATATTTGCAAAACGCATTATATAAACTTAGAAAATAGATTTTAAAAATAAAATTAAACAGCATTAGTGTGTATGTCTGTCTGTGTGGTTTGCGATAGCAGCTACAGTTTTTGAGATAAAGCTTTCAAATTTGAATCACACATTTTAGAGGTCAAGAGAAAGATTAAGCTCGTCGATGAGCAAAATCTGTCCCAATGTCTAGAAAAAATATTAGTGAGATTCCACCAATGTGACTTTTTTGAAACGTCAAAAATTACTTTTATTATAAACTCCACCACACGTTGAGATTTACTACGGTGAGGAAGTTCTGATCCCCAAGTAATTGGCAGCGGTTTTTTATAATAAAACATTTTGTTTTTCTCTTCTCAAATGTGAAGTGTTTTTTCCTTCAAATAGTGCTTAACTAATTTCTAATACACGACCGTGATAATAACACAACTTATCTGCCAGTTGCCAATAATCAGTAGTAATATCACAAGAGAGTGAGAATGAATTGAAAATAATTCTACAGTTTCTCGAAAACCTGTTGCTTAGCAATAGACACAAGAGCTAGTAGGGCTCAAGTGGCTATTGCCGATTTGCCAAAAGTTTGAGAAATGAACTGGAGAATTATTTTCTAATTTATTTTCACTCTCGAATGGTATTTAAAAGGTTATTTTTTAATGTTATACAAAATATTAATATTGTCTAAACGTTATCTGTGGTATTCTCTAAGTTTTTCTTTCTCTTTTTTGGGACTACTACATGAATAATTCTTCGTTATCTAAAAAATGTAGTTAATTACCCAGTATGTTACTGGAAAAATAAACCTCTACGCTTGTGTATTTACGTCAAAAGATTAGTCAGAAGTGTTTTTTGACAACTAATATGAGATAGAAAAATAATAATATAATTCCCTAACTTTTCGGAAAACGATTCTGTTTCCTGTTTCAAAGTTAACACAAAATATAACTTTGTAAAATTTTGTTCTCAACAATTGTGTCAATTTAAATTAAATAAAGTAACTATATAATGCTCAAAATTAAACTGTGCTAAAGTTTTGAACATGAAAACTGATGACAGATGTCAAAACTAAAAAACACGTCAATGTACAAAAACAAATTACTACAAAATATTCCCAGTAGGATAATATAATTAGATTATTCTCACTATAATAAAAATATAATTGGAAAAAATTAAACACTTGATCAAAAATACTGCCAAATGATTGTAAAATAAAAACATTAGAAAATAATCACAAAAATAGACTAACGTGTATGGTAGACACGATTTAAATATCCGCGGTCTCATAACCTTCTATAATTGGTTAATACGTAACCAATATAAATTGCCCACAGTATGGCAGCCTACATGTAGGTGACATAGTATTTGTATTGTATTAGAGATCTAGAATATAGTAAGAAATTCGTGAGTACATGGGATACAATGAGTCATCGCTCGACAACGGAGTGTTATTCAGCGCGCCTACATAATTTTTTTTCTACAACCGAGCGAAAAGTGCAAAATAAAGAAACGTCTAGTGTAGTAAGCATCGAGAGTATTTGACAGATGTCGACAATTTTGTGACCAGCGCGTGATTTTAAGATCGTTCTCGTACAATAAAAATGTCTGTACGTGAAAATTCAATGGAAATCGATGAAATTAGTGAAATTTCGTGCACTCCGCCGGAAACATTTCTACAAAAAATATGTGTAGCGCAAATTGATGCCTACATTTTGAAATCTGAACTGTCAAATTTGAGGTTATCAATAATTATTAATTTTTACCAAACATTTTTATAAAAACACCGGTTGTAGAAAAAAATCCTGTGTGTAATTCGAGCGCAAAGTGACATTGCCGCTCTCGCGAGATAGCCGCGCTCCGCTAAGCGTCGCGCGTCAAAATTCTCGCTCAGAGAGACAATATATCACTTTGCGCTCTTAATACACAAATAGCTATTACATATGAAGGCGAAGTCTGACAAAGAAACTTTTTTGCACACTTCTAAACACAGTGCAAACTTTCAAAGTATGCAATAAAAAAATAATGCCAAATTGATAATGCGTTGGGGTTTATCTATCCCTCATGCAGATTATTTTTCTAAGTTTTCTATATAATATATTGTCATATTTTCAGCATTAAGAAATTCTTTATACGATGTCGTTCTATACGGTGTGTTCCAACATTATGTAGCCAAATTCAGATTCTTACAACAAGTAAAGGAGCTTAGAACAAAATGAAAACTGTATTAATATTTTGTCAATAATTCATTTCGAAAAATGAAGAATTTTTTTATGCTCAGGCTCAGACACCATAAACTAAAATTTAGATATTACGTTCTTTTTAGGATCTCATCTGTGCCTCACATTCACTCTTAAAGAATCTACTTAGGGACGGCCGCGGCGCTCCAGAAAGAAGTATATTTAATTTTCGATGTGTCTTTATTTATTTCTAAGTTACAGCACAGTTCATTTTGCTTCATCTTTGGAAGATTGTAATTCCTTTAATACGCATTATTAACCAAATATTTATAATGAATTTTCGTTCAGCCCTCTTACTTACTGTAAGAGGTTGAGGCATAATTATGGAATATGCAATAATATAAAAGTTACAGTTTTCTCTCTTCTCTGAGAAGAAATGTGAATGATTTGTTGCGTTAGTTGCCATTTGTAATCTTGTTTGTAATAAATATGTCATTATTTTAATACTGATAATCTTTTTTCTTCTGTTTCAGGTAAACAATGGATTATTTTAAATACAGATCAGTAAAAAACCTTATACATCGTAAGTTGCATTATATTTTATAAATTTTTTAAGTTGAGGTTTCGCAAGTGAGAAATAGGCATTTGTTTTTGGTTTATTATAAATATTTAGAACAAACCGGTCTTAAATATCGTATTACGTTTGGTTTTAACTTCGATCCACTATCATAATATTAAAATGACAAATTTTAAAATTGCGGGAAAACTGGAAAAATGTCTGGAAAATTACTTTTGTAATAATATATTATTTATATACAATTTCAAACTTATTTGTAACATAAAAAACGTCAGCTTCATTTATCATTTTACCGCCGTCAAGGAAGCCGACGTTTTTTATATTACAAATATGTTTGAAATAAACTATGCAATTGATACATAACTTAACATAATTAATTATTTTAAACAAAAAATGGAACATTTACATGTTAGTGTTAACAGCAATTTTTTACATATTCACAAAGGAATTGTTTGAACGTTGTGAAGTTATTAAAATTTTTTAGATGTGTTGGCATATTATTAAATATGTTTAAACCATTAGAGATAAGAGAGTTATTAGCTTTGCTCCTATTAAATGTTTCAGTGAAAATATCTGTAATATTCCTAATTGGATAATTATGATTTTCACGATTATACTTTAATCTGTCGTATAGACACCCTGCTAACATTTCGTTTTTCATTTTATAGTAAAGTTTTAAATATAACCCTTTGATGTAATTTCATACAGTTTAAAACTTCTAACATTAATTTTACTGGTGGTGGTATATTTTTACATCCTACTGTAATTCTCATTGCTCGGTTATATATTTTTTGTATTTAATTTTGACTCATTGAATAAAACTGTTAAACAAAATTCTAAATGACGCGCAATCAATGCTTTGTATAAAATTAATTTTGTGTACATACAAAGAGATGATCCTATTCTATATAAAAAGTGACATTTCTTTGACATTTTAGTCATAATAAAATTTGCATGACTTTTAAAATTCAAATTTGGTTAAAATTTGGATCTATTATGACTCCTAAATATTTCATTTCGGTAACTTTTTCCAGAGATTATCTATTAATATATTTAATGAAATATGAATGCTATTTAATTTACAATTAGTTCCTATGAACATATATTTATATTTTTTAATATTTACATGTAAATCATTATTACACAACCAATTGTACATGTTTTTCAATTCATCATTCAATATACCTATCATTTTCTCAGGATTTGTACCTATTATACATGGTGTGGCAATAGTGTCGGACCTCGATATCTCGAGTTCTACGATAGCTAGAAATTTTTTAAAAAATTGCAAGTAAACTAGATAAAAAAGTCTATAACTGGAAATTATTTTCGAACATACAGGGCGAGCCAAGACGAAATTACAGGACCAAGTGCCTTTTTTCAAATCGAATGCTATGTATATCAGTACATTTTTTGAAGCCTCTTTCTAGGCTCTATTCATTCCTATATTATTATTGGCCATCTCCCAACCACTTTGATGTAATGAATTTTTTTGTTGAAATAATGCCATCTGCAGATGGATATTAAAAAAATCACCATAGTCACAATTATGGGTTTTAAGAAAAACTTATGTGAATACCAGTTACGAGACATCTAATTAATGTTTTTGAATCATTTTCATTTCCTAAAAGTGTACAGTGTGGCCAAAAATTAGTATTCAATTAAAAACTTTTTAAATTGAATTTTCTCAATTTTTTCAAACGGAACACCCTGTATATTTTTCAACGATGTGATGTAAAAATGAAAAACGGACATTTTTTTGTAAGTACTTCCCTATGGCTAATTGCAACCATTTTCGTTTTATTGAGCAATAATTACAACATTCAAAAATAAAGTTAAAAAAAGAGGTTTCTTCAAATAACTCAGTAGAAAAAATTATAATAAATGTTCCACATGTTGGCCATTTTGATTGACACACATCTCTATGCGCTTTTGAAATGAGGTTTCCACTGTTCCTAAAACTGCCGGTGTGATAGATCTAAAGTATTATTCTTTCCTTCATATTTTATACTGTTGTTGGTGTGTCTCTATAAACAATTTCCTTCACGTATCCCCATTGAAAGATATCCATTTTTGTAAGATCTGGGGATCTAGCAGGCCATTTAGTGGGTCCATTTCTTCCAATCCATTGATGAAGGTAGGTATTATTTAAGTGGTCTCTAACTGCATTTAAATAATGTGGTGGAGCACCATCTTGCTGAAACCACATCCTATTTCGAATTCTTCCAAGGAGATTTACCAATAATTGTGGCAGATAGTTTTCCAAAAAATGAAGATAAATAGCTCCAGTCAATGTACCATCAAAGAAATGTGGCCCTATTACATGTTCTCCAATAATTCCTCCCCAAACGTTTATGGACCATTCTGTGTTGGTTATCAACTTGCATAAAAAAGTGAGGATTTTCCGAAGCATAATAATGGAAATTGTGTCTATTAACAAATCCATTTTTATGAAAAGTTGCCTCATCAGTGAATAAAACATTATTGAAGAAGTTGATATCAACTTGCATTTTACCCTGGCCCAATTACAAAATTGTAGGCGCTTTTGAAAATCGTCATCAGATAATTCTTGGTGCATTTGAATATGATATGCATGCAACTTATTTGTTTTTAAGATTCGACCCACAGACTGTCTACTTATTCCTACTAATGAGGTCACTTCTCTTTGACTAACATGGGGATTCTCAACCGTTGCCAGCACCACAGAAAACTCATTTTCTTCGTTCACAACACGTTTTACTCTTTCACTTTTTTTATATTCGACATTTCCAGTTTCCAGAAATCTATTGAGAAGGTTTTGGAAGCTGCTAACATCGGGAAGCCTCTTTCAGGATAACGTTGGTGATAAATTCTATTGGCAAGTAAACAATTTCTGTCTGACTCGCCCAAAACAAAAGTCATGTCTACAAGTTCCGCTTTATTAAAATTCATATTGTAAAATTCCAAATATTTTAAATTCAATACAAATTGTAACTAACGACCGATAAGTGTGATAAATGCTCCTTTGTACACGACAATTTATACCAAACTGAGGTTTTATTGCTTGTCGAATAACGAAAACAGCAAAAAAATTTACAAAAAAAACATTACAGTAAAGGACTGGTTAAATACTACTTACTCATTTCAATGGAAATGGTCCCAATAAATGACCTCATTTCAAAATTGCATAAAGACGTGTGTCAATCAAAATGGACAACACGTCGAACACCTATTATAAATTTTTCTAATGAATTATTTGAGGGAACCTCTTTTTTTAAGTTTATTCTTGAATTTGACACTTATTTATTTATAAAACGAAAATGGTTACAATTAGCCATAGGGAAGTACTTACAAAAAATGTTCGTTGTTCATTTCTACATCACATCGTCGAAAAATATACAGGGTGTTTCATTTGAAAAAAATTGAGAAAATTCAATTTAAAAAGTTCTTAATTGAAAAATAAACACTTATTTATTTATAAAACGAAAATGGTTGCAATTGGCCATAGGGAAGTACCTACAAAAAATGTTCGTTTTTCATTTTTACATCACATCGTTGAAAAATATACAGGGTGTTCCATTTGAAAAAATTGAGAAAATTCAATTTAAAATGTTCTTAATTGAATACTAATTTTTGGCCACCCTGTACATTTTTAAGAAATGAAAATGATTCAGAAACATTAATTAGATGTCTCGTAACTGGTATTCACATAAGTTTTTCTCAAAACCCATAATTGTGACTATGGTGATTTTTTTAATATCCATCTGCAGATGGCATTATTTCAACAAAAAAATTCATTACTTCAACGTGGTTGGGAGATAGCCAATAATAATATAGGAACGAATAGAGCCTAGAAAGAGGCTTCAAAAAATGTACTGATATAATGTACATAGCATTCCATTTAAAAAAAAGGCACTTAGTCCTGTAATTTCGTCTTGGCTCGCCCTGTATGTTCGAAAATAATTTCCAGTTATAGACTTTTTTATCTAGTTTACTTGCAATTTTTTTAAAAAATTTCTAACTGTCGTAGAACTCGAGATATTGAGGTCCGACGCACTATTGCCCCACCCTGTATATTTCATAGTATCATCAGCAAACATACTTATACTACACTTTTTTTTACGTATTCTACAATATCTTTTACATATAGTAGAAACAAAATAGATCCCAAGACCGTAATCTGTGGTACACCATTTAAATTTTCTAGTTGATTCGATACAAAATTTGTATATTTTACTTTTTGATACCGATAGATAAATAAAACTTAAACCACTCCACGAATACCAATTTTCTAAAATTTTCTTATTAGTAATTCTCTGTTAACAGTTTCAAAAGCTCTACAAAAATCCAAGAAAACTGCCAATATAGTATTGTCATTGTCTTAACCCATTTATCACTTTTATATTTAGTATTACCGATTCATAAGAATGTTGTTTAGGAAACCTTGACTGATTTGAAACATTATTTCACATTAATTTTATCACAATATTCTAAAAGTTGGATTTTTATTACAATTTCCAAGAGCTTTTCATATACTGGCATGGTATTTATTGGCCTAAATTCTTCACAAAGATGAGTACTACATACTTTGTGATATAAACAAGTCATAGTAGGTCTAAAAGTGGTTAAGTTTATTCATCATTCACGTGGCAATTAACATCCTTATAATAAAATATTCAGTTAGTGATTACGAATTATTCTCGAAATTATTATTGAAAGTTTTAGCTCAATAAAAGTGAATTTTAATATACTGGGTATACGGCGAGTATAAAGATATTTTTTATTTATTCGTTATTTTTTCTTTAGTGTAGTGCGTTAGTGTGTGTAAAAAATGGCGAGGCAGGGTTCATCGTTATGGAAAATGTGCACGTTTGCTGTATGACGAAACATGTGTTGTCGAAAAGACACCAAACGTTGATTGATGAATACAAACAAAAGGTGATGATACAGGGAGGAACTATTGTGTAGAGAAGTTTACAAGGTAAAATACTGTTTACTGTACTGTCTGTTCCCGTTTTGCAGTGTGGTCCTGTTATTTACATCATGACATCCAAATTCCTTATTCGTATCCATCAGAAAATAGAGCAATAGAGCCAATAGTACAGTTTAGTTTGATGTTAGTATGCACCAGATGGAACTATATATGAAAAGAATGCCAAAGTTATATGATTTTCAACACTTAATCACTGTAGTTCAAGACGATAACTGATCAAAACTTCTATGAATGGGAGGACACTTCTTCCGCCTATAAACTTAAAAAGCAGCAGCCTCGTGTTTATATAAAGGATATTGTTCAAATTCGAGCAAAAGGAGGAGACTGTTTGACGTACAAAACAAGCTTACTGGCATTCGAGGAATTCAGTTTTATTTTTAAAAAGAGCGAACAGCCAAAAAATGGTATCTTTTCCGAAAAAACGAAAACCGGCGGAAAATTGTTTCAAGTTTTGGAGGAATCTGCTAGTTAACAATGCAGCTCTAAATTTATTTAATCACCAACACAATACCGATTTCTCGGTTTTTTGTTAATACTTTAATTTTTGTTGTACAAGATATAATTAACATTATAAAGATGATAGTAAAATTTTTTAACAGTCACAGACGAATTTTAAATTTATTATCAACAATCGAAATTGCACATCATAATTATTAATAGTATAAATTGTTTAATAGAAAACGTGACTTTAAAGTGATATTTACAAGTTTAAACGTACCTTTAATGTTATAGGTTTTGTAATTTTTTTAAAAATTACGTAACTAGAAAGTGGGATGTACCTTTCCTGAAGCAAATTTTAAAATTTAACTTTTGAATCTTTAAAACAGAAAACTACATGTATTTGATAGTAGTTGAGTGCAATGTGTTTAGAATTCAGCATCGACATTGGCATTTTTCTCCGTTTCATGATATACGAGTATGTATGGACATACCGCTTTTAAACTAAGCACGGCAGTATAGCTTCCAATTTGTCTGCGAAGTGCATCTGCTTAATATCATAATATCATTCAGTATTTAAAGTGACTTACCTGAAGGAACTAGATTCTCTAACATTAACACAGCATTTCTGTCAACGGTATCGCTTCCATTTAAATTTATCCTTGCGCCGTAAAATTTGGGAAAAGTGTCAATTATTTCATCAACTCCTTGTTCTTTCTGGAACTCTTGAAGCATTGGCACTATTTCTTCGTAAAATGCAATTTCCTTTTTACAAGTGACTTGAGTATTAAGTACTTGTTGCATGAATTCACTACCTGGTATAAGTTTTGCTACTGCATTTATTTCTTCCTGTGTGTCGTTTTCTTCGTTTTCTAACGTGATATCTACTTTTAACAATATTCCACCATAATTATCGCCGGGTGCAGTCAGTAGCGATGTAGCTGATCCTAGAATTTTTTTGTTGCTTCCAACGTGTAGTTTTATTAAATCTTCTAGATTTTCGATTGTTTCTTCGCTCATTTTTTTTTACTGAACGTCTTACAAAGTGCAATCAATAATACTGCATGGAAGTTGTAATTTATAAAATTCGAGGCCTTTATCCTTGAAACCCAGGATATTATATGGGAAACAAATATTTTGCTTTTATATTGCACCGTCGAAAATGTTTACTCCCTTTGTTTTCTCTTTGAATTTTATCATAACATTGACACTAGCCAATTTAAATACCGATACCGGTTTTTTATATAGTGTGCATTAAAACAAAACTATGCTTGCGATTTATTAAAATTACAATAAACATGAATTATTAATATTACTAACATGACTTTTAAGGTGATTGTCAGAGACGAACTTACTGCTATATATTTTTTAATTATTTAAAATTAAAATATATAGACGCTAAATTCGACGTTAATAAAACAATTCGTTTAGTAAAAAATGTTTTTGGAAATTGTAGTTTGGTTAACTATGTACGTATTAAACAAAGTGAGGCCCAAATTCATATCCATGCCTCACATGCCTCAAGATAAGCAATGTGGCTTCCTTGAATAAGGATTCCTTAAAACAAGACTCGTTCCTTTTAAAATATTTTAAAGATTAGAGTTTATTCATAGCTTATATTATACAGTTGATTGTGAGAAGTTGTAATATCAACTACTAATGTGACAATTTCAGGAGAAAAAAATATATAAACGCAGATTAAAGTTGTCAAATTTTTTTTGAATTTATTAGGCATTTCTTGAGAAATGAGGATGCCTTGTTAAAAAAAGTATGTCTCAGAATCAAGGAACCTTAGATCTTCTGTTTTCTCAAGGTTTCTTCAGATTTTTACATATCTATTTGTATGCGTTGTTTCTTGCTGACTTTCTTTATACCGGGTGTAACAGGATCACGGTACACCCCCCTTTTCTCCTTTAGTTTTGAAGACAATTGATTGAAATTTGGGATATCCTACTATGTATATAATAAGCGGCAGTTTTTGACATACAAGTGTTCTTTTTTACTTCCGGTTTCGCCGGAAGTGACATTAACTTTCGATTTTTAAATGGAACACCCTGTATATTATTGCACTTTTGTATTATACATAATTTTCTAAATCCAACGATACCAAATAAGTAACATTTCAAACGTCAGTATTTTTTATAATATAATTTTTAGTTTTCCATTTAAGTGTGCCATGACGGTTCCGATTTATTCTAAATGGCCCGTGTAATACTAGAAAAATCGAAATCCCATCAAAAATACTAAATTACGTGATTTATGAGTCACCCTGCAGAATATGACGTGCTCAGTTAGCCTGGAGGACACCTGGTATAACGCGGTTACGGCTTGGGGGGGGGGAGTGGCAAGCCTAACGGTTGGAAATTTAAAGAGACTACGGTAATGTCAAACTGAAATAATCATATGACGTGCTCAGGTAGCCTGGAGGACACCCTGTATAACGCGGTTACGATTCCAACTTTCAGCCGCTCTCCCGTTCTACACTCGAGTACCTCCAAGTCACCCTGTAGAATATGACGTGCTCAGGTAGCCTGGAGGACACCTTGTATAATGCGGATACGGCTTTACGCTTGCGGACTCCACGGATGGGGCGGTCGCGTTTTACAAACTATAAAAAAATTTCCGGAAAATACGCACCATCCAAGTAATACCTTTTATTTGCCAAACTTTTTATTTATCAAACCTTGATACCTACTTCCGTATCCTGGGCTGCTTCCTCTCTGGATTTACGGAGCGGTCGGTGTCGGAACGTCTGGTAGGTACTGGCGGTAGTAACGGCTTGTCGTTGACGCTCTGAAAAATCCGCAAACTACTAAACACTGCCAAAAGCAGAAGTAGGAGGAGACGCGGTAGTGATGCGCGGAATATGGCAACTACGTCTCCTTTTACGGACTTAGAAAAATTCGGAATTAAATTTTACATACCTATATACCTCTGTACTCACAACGAGATTACTTACTATGCTGGTCGGCGTAGTTCTTCGGACAGCGGCCAGACGGTAACTAACTTGTTTGTTTCCAATCTCGGGGTCCTTTACTTTGTGTGGGCACAGGAGTGCCGGAGACAATATGCGCGATTCGCGTTTCGCGATTTACGGACTGTCTGCCGCTCGGCACATTTGAATTGTTTAAACAAACGGATTACTACTACCTATCTTACAAATATTAATTATACTATTATTAATGAGCAACTGACAATACCACTATTAGGGGCGCAGTACTACAATGTTTAAAATATCTTTTGAATCAGGCAAATAGCACCTAGTTACATATTTTAATTCTATAAAGTAATCACTTCGTTACACTTTGTTTCTTTAGCCAGTAAGTTCCACTCCTTAAGCCGGGAACCAAGAAGTATTTCTTGTTGTTCTGACAGGCCCAAGGCACGTACTAAACCATTCAATTCATTTTGAGCAATTAAGTGAGGGTCACAAAACTTTCTGAAATATACAAAGGGTCGGCACATTGGTCTGAGCAGTCTGCAGGGTCGTTACCATTTCCATTACCGCCCAAAACAATATTTTTCCAATCTAAAGGCGCAGTTGACACTGGTAAGTCTGATGTATTGTGAGGAACAGGTCTTAGGGCTGATGGCAAATTCGGATATTAGATTTTTTGTTTTTCTTTTCTGGATTATCCCGCAGTTCTTGTTACACAAAAATAGCAATCATCGAATGAGTGGTGAGTTCCCGCCATACCACTGGAACCGCTAAAGGCATGCTTTTTCTTTTCCCTTTCATCCACTGCACTAGTAACACGATACATCTTACAAAACAAACGTGGGGAGCTTGTCTTGATCTCAGACTGAAACTCCAAAATATAGAAAATACGCTTTTTTCACATTTTCAGACATTTTCAGCCTCGCTTGCGACTTCATAAGGAATTCTCCACAAATGTAACAAAAGGTTTTGCAATTTCGACGCGTTTGACTAGATATTTTTGTCGTAACAGAGTTATGTAGACAAATGAAAACACTCTCTGACGCAATTGGGCACTTGGAAGGTCAAAACAAGACTGATACTGAAAATGTCCCACCTTACTTTAACGTGGTCTTCTAAAATTGCCGACACATACATAAAATTTATTACCTGGTAATATAATAGGGTCTATTGTGTTCACACAAAAAATGGTACGTATTAGGACTTGTTGGATATTTTTTCAGTTAATAGGATGGTATTAACAATATAAAAACTCTAGTGTGAACTATGTTACAAAAATTGTGTCGGATGGTGATATTATTGTGGCGTCCTATCCGGTTCCCGATTGAATTCCACATTCGCCTGCGCATTGAATCGTGCCGGCGGCGGCGCGGCGGCGGGCGCCCTTAGTGATACAGTTAACTCGCTCCTGCATATTTAAACTAATTCTCTTACTTTGTATCGTATTAAACGTAGGTTTCCATGAAATCGAGTCCAATAGTGTATGTGTATTTCATGCAGAAATAACTATTTTCATTAATATCCTATTTAGAAGGTTTGCTGGTGTAATATAGGTATACACATAATTTATAAATTTTTTCGCTTACGATGTTTTCCTTTCATATTTCTTGTAGTTACATTATAAGGAATTCTGCACTAGAAAGCAACTTTATTAAAAGCTGATTCTACTAACAAAAAATAAATATTGTTACGAACTATTTTACTTCCAATGGCAATAATGCTTATGTTAAGGTTGAAATGAATTGTGAGGTGCAAAACTACAATATAAATTGATTTATTTCTATCCAAACAGTTTGTGGTAAATTTATTGTACAATGCTTTGCCTAGGAAATTAATAATAATATCTATTATATCGAAATAAAGTGAAAACCAGACAACAAAACCATTTTGTTATACAGACATTTCCACATATAGGTATCTATTTATGTAGATACATAAATATACCTGCAGTGAATTGCATTGTATTAAATACAAATTTAATAGACCTAAATTTATAAACGTGTTCTATATACAGTGTGTCTCAAATTGGGGGTGATTTTATTGTATTGATCTCACGGAAATGGTTTTCAAATTTTATGTAGCACCCTTAAGTTTTTGACTAATTTTCAAGAAACTGAGAGTTTGCCTTTTTTTGTTTCCTCCATCCATAACTTCTTAATCATTATTTAGACGGGACACTTGCACATTATCAGAACACTTTTTGAAAATACATCTAATAGTGATAGCAAAATTTTTCTGTCTTGACTTGTTTCCGAAATAAGCACAATAACTTTTGTATTTTTTATGGACGCCATCTTGGATTATGTATTGATTAAATAACGCTTTTTATGTGCTTTTCAAAGATGTGTCACAACCTCAAAAAAATTCTGTAATGAGGTAGCAACAATTAGAAAAACCATTTTTTCAACAAATAAGTTATAAAGAAAGTTGACACTTGTTCATAAAAATTTACCATACAAAAATTCAATTAAATAGGAAATGAAGCATTTATTTATGTAGGAAGTACGAAATAAGCAAATTTTAGAATCTAGATTTTGCGAAGAGATGACACTAATAAATTAGAGTAAAAGTAAATATACATAAACTTTAATTTCTAATGATTGAACACACTTGCCGCATCTCTTGAAGAAGTTACTCTTGAAAGAATATGGCGGTTAACTGAAGCTAAGGCACCTAATACTCTTTTCTCTAATAGGTCGTAGTTTTCGGGAGGATCAAACTCATAAACTGCTTTTTTTTCAATTTGGATGACCAACCGGGCCTTTCGGCAAACCACGGCCGTCTCTAGACAAGAGACGGTCGTGGGCAAACTCGAGATTTTGTGACGGGACCGAACAAGTCCAGATGGTCTGGTTACTGGTCTAGAATCTAAAAATCTGTGTTCTGACAGGTCACCAGTACACTGTGGACTTACGAGATATCTATCATTAATAGGTGTTGAAGAAAGTAAAAGACTTACCAAGCGTAAGTTTCCCCCACCATTACCATTCATTTTTGCATGCCTCGAGAGGTAATAGTCCAGAGTAATCTCGCTGGCCATCGGATAAGTCCATTGTTTGAAATGATCCGATCATTAAAATTGTTTCACTGTCCTTGTGTTGTGTGCGAACCAACCATCTGGCTGGAACTATATTTCATGAATACCTCCTTTGCATAGCATTTTGTATATCTGGCATTATTCTTTTACGCAATAACTCCAAATGTACTCCGTGTATCGTATAATAATCCAGTCACTTAAGCCAAAAAAGAGGGTCAACCTCGGAATGAGAGGATAATAAGCTGTAAACTTGTATAAACCTTTATTTTGGCGTTCTAAAAGTTGTCTCAAAAGTCTCATAAAATCTCGTGTCCGCGTCTTAAGATATTCATGGTCAAAAGTCACAAAAATCGGTTTTTTGCAAATATCTCGCTTCCTATTATTTACCGGGACTTACGGTTGACCTTGCATTATGCTGTGAATAGGTAAGCGCGGCGCGCTCTCCGCCCTCTATCTCAAAAACGGTTGAGTATATAAAAAAATGTTTGGGACAAAAGTTGTAGAGAATTTTATTCTCTACAATTTTTATAATAAATGCAAATGGCATTAAAACCATAGGAAGCGAGAAATTTGCAAAAAAAAGATTTTGGTGACCTTTGACCTTGAATATCTTAAGACGCAGACACGAGATTTTATGAGACTTTTGAGAGAACTTTTAGAACGCCAAAATAAAGGTTTATACAAGTTTACAGCTTATTATCTCTCATTCCGAGGTGAAACCTCTAATGTGACTGGGCTATAATTAAACATAAATGGTCCGATCAATTGGTGTCCTAAAATAGTTATTTATCAGAGAATAATTTTCATAGTAATTAAGACAGACAATATAATTTTCAAAAACTTTTCAACAATCTTCAGCTGCAGGGAAACATGGACATTTTCATGAGAAAAATAGCTTTCCTGGTAAATGTAACAGTAATTTCGCCGCTAGCAATATTTGTGATTTGGCCCACATAATGTTTAATAAATTTGTTCTAGCACATTTCACAAGCACCCGATAATAAATCGCCAGAATTGCACATTTGGGTCTACTACACTTGGTACAAAAAAAGAAACACACTCAGCGACCCCAAAAAGTAAAAGTATAGACCTGCGTAGTTGATGCTACATAGAGTTATAGGTCCTTTCTTTTTTGAAAATAATGTAACAAGAGATCTAGAGTAGAGCCTGGATCCGAATATTACAAGATATTTTCTCACAAATATTGCACCGAATTTCTGTGCCATCAAGCTGTAACTTCCGGAAATCGTTTATCCATCGTTCTACAGTACTTCGAGAGAGAAATGAATGTGATATTTGTTCCACGACAATGTTCTTATTGTAATATTCGGATCGGAGCTCTAATTCAGAGGTAGCCATAAATTCCAGAGACGACCTAAAAGATATAATATCAGGTTTGTTCCGACAGCAGTCTCGGACTAGTTTGAAACCGTCAGAAATATTCGCCCAGTTACTATTAAATTAAATACAGTGAGCTTAACGTAAAAGAGGAAGCTGAGTGAATACTTCTGATGATTTAAAACTGGTCCGAAACTGCTGTTGGAACAAACATATTATATTATGGTGGGAGATATCGCTATAGTGACAGGACGTGCGGGTTGAGACGCTACAGAATGCAGAGCCGGATTTATCTGTAAAGCTGCAAATCGTTTCTGTGTATCATGGTCGTAGAGTACAGATGTACTTACTGCCGCCGGCATTCACTTTGACTGCGAAACTCTTTCTCCAGTCCAGTATATTATTAGCCTTCGAGTTGTGTACACGTTAAGTCACTTGGGTGTATTGCATATTGTTTTTGTGTTTTTATTTTATTTGTTGTACTGTATTGTTGATAGTAATTTAATAATAAAGCATAGCAGACGTACGCAGAGGTAGAAAACGGCAATTTGCTGACAAAGTGAATAAATTCATAGGTGAATTCCCATATTTATTCTATGATGGTGCTAAAATAATTTGTAAAATGTGCGAGAAAGATTTGATGTGCTGGGATAAGTGTGATTGTGGACTTCACGTAAATAGTGTACACCATAAAAATAAAAAAAATGGCGTGCCTTCGACAACACAGTTTATGTTTGATTTACTATTAATGCTGATTGCCTGTGATGTTTCGCTGCACATACTCGATAAACAACCATTTCGAGAGTTCTGGAATAAATACAATGCCCAGGTGAAATTACCAAGTCGCACAACATTATGTAACTATCTACTAACTGTACACGTAGACATGGCAAATAAGATGAAATGTGAATTAAAGAATATACGGCTGTGGTTATCTGTTGATGAGACAACAGACTGTAAAAAAAAATCTATTTTAAATGTTATACGAGTAGTACGAGTACTGGAGCTTGTAATTGTCGAGTGTCCACTAGCAAATCATAGATAAATATAGGCGGATTGCGTGCGGCTCACGTTTACACCCACCGCCCCATATTGAAAATTAATATATCAATGACATCGATGTCATTGGAATACACTCTAAATACGTAATATTTATAAAACACGTAGATACGTAAATAGTGCGAAATTAAAGATAACGGAAGTTAACTTTTTTAAAACGTCTCGTCAATTTTTTCAGAAGTAATGAGTTCTATAGCAATGTTCAGATGCCATTGGAAACGACACTACGAAAAACATATTTTTCATAGAGATTGTGACAGTATTAAACAAAAAAAAAATTTTCTGAACTGCATGACAAATACTTCTGGATTAGCGTGGATGAAACACCAATGTTTGCGGCTGGAAGGTAGCAAATGTTTTAGTGGGTGCATAAAATTAGCAATATACTTTTACTCTTGTGATCGCTAGTTAAAATATGTGTGTCAGTGTTACATTGACCAATACTTCCTTTCCTCTTTGTATTAATATTGATGTTACCAACCTCACCAAAATAACCACTAGATAAAAAATAGTGTCATATATGTATGAACATATTTACGCGGTGACGCATTCCTTAAAACGTCAACCCTGAAATGGACGTCATTTATCGCTACCTCCCGATCTCTATTGATGATAATATCTACAGTGTTTACAAGAGTTTTTGGTTCGTGATTTAATGGACCAAAATCGTCATAAAACATAATCGGATATTTTTAAAGATAACTTAATATTTTATGATTGAATAGATAATTGAAGAATATCAAAAACTTATAGAAAACATATGGCCCCATTTTAAAAACCTCGATGACACCATTACGTAAACAGTTGATGACGTCATATTTAAATTTTCTGTAACAAAAGATGGATAAATAAAATTAAAAATGGACGTATCCGAGGTTTTTTTTTTGATTAATATTGTATCAACGGAAAAGTTCTATATTTTTGTTACACATTGTATACAGGACATCTTGTATAATAAGGTAGTACACGGGAATAAATTGACCAATAATCATAAATGAATAAAACACCCTGTATAAATTCCCCACATAACTATATTCCGTTGACTTGAATGATAAGTAGAGTTGGCAAATCGGTCCGCAAGTCATGGGTGGTGCCAGGTAGAGAAATACCCAAATACGTAAACGAGACTTGTTTATTTTAGCAAAGACGTTAAAGTTCTGGAATAAATACAATCCCAAGGTGACGTTACCATGTCGCACAACGTTACATAACTATGTACCAACTGTAAACGAAGCTATTAGGTGCGTTCTTTCTAACTGAGATCTCAGTTGATCTAAGTAGTTTTACGATTACAGAGGCTACATAAAAAAAATGCGTTTATTTATGCAGTGTAACCACAAAACTACTTAGATTACCTGAGATCTCAAGACAGAAATAACATCAAATGTGTACTAAAAAATACTCGGCTGTGGTTATGTGTTGACGAGACGACATATTGTAAAAAAAATATATTTTAAATGTTATAGTACGTGTACTGCACTCTCTTAAACTGACATTTCCACTATTACTAGCTAGGAAAAGACTGAGTGTACTGGCTAAACAATTGCGCGGGTGGTGTTGGCGACGTTAGAAAAATTTGACCTGTCAAAAAGTCAAGTGTTGATGTTTGTGTCCGATGATGCCGCGACAGTGCGTTTGGTAGGCCGTTAAGAACACGGTTATAGGTTGGTACATGTTACATGTAAAGTGTATGTTTTACATCTTGTGGCAGAAACTATTTGATAAGGTTTTCCAGAGGTAGATGCATTAATAGCAAGTACAAAAAAAAGTGTTTCTTAAATCTCCTAAACGTTTTCGTGCATTTCATAGCATACATGATGCTGCAAAGTTTTTACAGATCTTTTCCAGTTTGTAATAACCAAGCTAAGAGGCTAAGCTTAAGAGGGTAAGTTGTGCATACATTGTTATAAATTGTAACAGTTTATTGCTTTTATTAGTAGTTAATTTCTTTTATTACACTTATTATGATTCGTACGCCTATGTCCTGCGGCGCATTTTTGCCAACTCTAATGATTGTTTGTTGCGGAAGAATTGAGAAAATTAAATCCGAAAATAAAATGGAAATCGGTTACATTACTTGATACTGTTTTAAAGTTAGAGGATTTTTCAGGCGGAACGAATCAAATTTTGATGAGTGTATCTGTAATGGGAAGGTAAGATAAACACATTTACTTTTCGAAATCCTTTTTACATATTTTATATCCATAGAAAACGTTTTATTGGTCATGTCCCTGGTCAATTTAATTCCACCCAGAGTTACTGCTGAAATAAAAAGCTGTAAGGAGGGACAAGCAAATATGTTACAGATAATCTGCCACAGTGGCGTAGCAATTTTCGCAACTGTATCTTTCCGAACAATGCTAAAGTATTAAGGTCGTCTCGCGATATAGAAAAATCGCTGTCAGCAATGTGATGTAACTAGACAAATGTGAGATGATAGGAGATAAAGCGATAAAAGGTATTATATAAAAAATTGCCTCAATAATCACACATGGAAATTTTGTATTTGTGAATAGCTTTAATGTCCATATCGACCGTTTTAATCTGATGATAATATAGGCGTACTATTGTATAAAAATAACTAATTACAGTGTACTTCAACAATAATATAAAATGTGTATAATAAATGGGTACAATACATTGTTACGTCTACATATGTAAAAATTATGAGCATGTAACAAAAAACAGTATTGTAGTTACTAATTCACGTTTACTTCGTATTGGATCGAGAAATAAGTCACGAGCAATTTGGGCAAAAAAATTATTATTAACATTGGCCAACGTTTCGGTGGATAGTTCCCACCATCTAAAAATACATAAAACTTTATATCAAATAAAGGACAAAATTATATAAAAATTTAAAAAAGTAACAAAAAAAATGTTTTTAATTAATTTAAGAAGTTCAAAAAAGGCAGTAACTACATCTACATAAACCACTATATATTCTTTAGATAACGATACATCATTGTACATGTACTTAACATAATTTTAGCTATCACAACCATAATTTTTTTCAGTGCATTAATAACAATAATAATAATAATAATATCTTTATTTAGCAAATAAGCTATTAACAAACACTTAAAGGGTATAAAATAGAGCAAATCTTGATGTATACATTGTAAAGGGTACCTTAAGAGTTAATTATCCTAATAATTTTATGAACCTAAGCTTAAGACTATTTACTTATTAACAACATATATTTAGTTAAAGTTTACAATAATGTATAAAACCTTTTTAGTTTTTTTGACTTTCGAATACATATACACTTAATTGTTTTTTAAATTTAGGGTAATTATTACATTGTTTGATATTCTCTGGAAGTTGGTTGAATACCATGAGACCATTATAAAACAACGTTTTGGCTAATCTATCTGATTGAGGAGTGTCTATAAAAAAGTCATTAGCTTTTCTCGTATCGTATGTATGTACATCTCTCACAAATTTAATTTTATTTCTCAGATAGTCTGGGGTCAATTTGTTTTTTATTTTGAAAATCATATCTAGTGTTCTAAAAAGAATTCGCTGTTTAACATTCATGAAATGGAGTACTTCAAGCATAATATTTATCGGTGTATATCTATTACATTTCAAAATTATTCTCATAGCTTTGTTTTGTATAACTTGGAGTTTCTGTATTTCATTTTGGTTCAGGTTAAATAATATTGTTGAGCAAAAATCTATCTGTGGACTAACCAAACTTTTATAAAGTAGGATTTTTTGTAGACATGTTTAAACAGTTGCTTATTCTTCTTAAAAAATATACTTTTTTTGACATTTTATTCTTTATGTAGTTGAAGTGACTTGAAATTAAGATGTTCATCAATAATTACTCCTACATAAGTATGTATGTAATCAAGTGATTTCATTTACTTTATCAAGTTTGTTTCCCATAATTTCGAGTTTTAAATTAGGATATGAGAGATTGTACTTAGATAATTTAAGTTTGTTGCCTATTAACATATATTTAGACTTACTTATATTTAAACTTAAACTGTTATTGCCTAGCCATTTACTTATTAAATGTAAATCATAATTCATCGAGTTAAACATCGTTGGCATGTCATCACCCGCAATATATATCATTGTATCGTCTGCAAACATAGATATTTTACAATACTTCACATATTTTACGATATCGTTTAAGTATAAGTTAAAGAAAATTGGACCAAGAACAGTCCCCTGTGGGACGCCATGCACGGTTTGCACTTTATCTGATAGATTATTTCTAAATTTAACATTTTGTGTTCTAGGATTAAGATATGTTTTAAACCAGTTTAATACATCACCTGTAATACCAATTCTCTCTAGTTTACACAGAAGTAATTCTCTGTTTATCGTTTCAAATGCCCGTCGGAAATCCAAGAATACAATACAATACTAAACTGATGTTTAACATATATTAAAATAAATAAAATGAAAAAAAGAAAGCGATCAGGTACTTATGATTATTTGCCTTCATGTTGCAAGCTGCAATTGTCCCCATAATGTAATTTGGTTTACATTTTATTAGATTAAAAATAATTTTTCGAAAGTCAAGTAAATTTATCGTTACAGTTATCACATTATTCACACCTTCACTTATATCTCTTTAAAATACAGTTATTTTCTTCAATTTGTAATTTGTTATAACGATAATCTTGGTGGATTGTTGAAGTTAATAAGAAAATGACAATAAATAAATAAAATTTCTGTTTCTATAACGTTTAGGGAAATTTCGATAATTTTAACATTTGCATTTATTTCGTCACCCTGTAAAATATAGAACATTTTGTTATTCAATTTATGTTTATAGTGATGTTGCATCCTATTTATAACATACTTAACCAAACATTACGTACATTAACGTAAATATTTAACATTGTCACAACCAGCTATCCTTTATATTTATTAATATGTATTCAGAAAGTCCTCCCGTATATTTGACTGACCTTTTAAAACAAGTAGTTCAAAAAGGAAAAACTAGTAATTAAATAACTGCATCATTTATCAAGCTTTGATTGTAATTGGACAATGTTTAACACTTTATGTTTGGTTTCTTTTATATTTTTCCCAATATTTGCCATATTTAGAACAATAAATATGAATTAAATGTTTACTATGGCTCCGTGGTCTAGAGATAATGTACTTGCCTCGAAACCTCGGGGTCCCGGGTTCGATTCCCGGTCGAGGATCTGGGATTTTTTCGAAAAGAGAAATTAATCTCAGTATACTCGGATATTGGATGTGTGTCCGTTGTCTCCTAATGTGTAACCCTCTCCCGCACAAAGTCATTCCAGACCTTCAGGGATAAAGGGGGTTGTAATTACATGTGGTGTTATTATTACTATGGAATTAAAAAAGCGTCACTCTGAACACATTAATAGCCAAACGCTGGTTTTTTGACTAATGGATTTTTACTAGTTGGGCAGGGGAGGGGGCAAATGTAAAATGTTATTTCATTGACATAAAAAAAGGGACATACCCACATATTCAAGACATATTTGCAAGAAGGAACATGTTATTTTCGCCCTGTATACCAACTATTAAAAATCCATAACTATGATATTTATTTAAAAAACCTAAATATGTCGTTGCCGTTAGTCAAATAAAATCTAAACATCCGGTAGTAGCCGGTAATACTGTCAAATAACTTTTGTATCTTTAAAAGTACTGCCTGTGAACTGTCTGTAACAGGTCTATTCTCATGTGTTTAATTGAATACTGCCTGTAAAAGTATTGTCTGTGAAAAGCCGACTTGTCTAAGAAAATAGTATATGCAAAAGCTGTGTTTGTTGACAACATCTTCTGTGACTTCATTTTCTGCAAATATATGTCCTAATGAAATGTGTGTTTGTAAAAATTCTGTCTGAATTAACACCAGAAATAACCGGTCAAGGTATTGCAGAAATAATGGCCAAATAAATAACCATTTGCTATTGCTGTCAACAAATAGTTCAAAACAAAAGCGAATCGGTAATATTTTACTACTTCTACTATCAACATATTATAGTAAACATGTTTCACAGAAATTGCATTTGAATTATTATTTTTATTAATTTGTAGAAGAAAATCCAAATTATGTAATATTTTTATGTATAAGTATATGATGACAAATATTTGACAGCCAATCCTATGTCATAATGCGCAACATTTTATCATTAAAATTAAAAGAAGTCACTAAATTTTTAAAATGGCAGGGCTCAGGTGTTCTGAAAAAAAATCAACTTTTAAAGAAATTTTAACAAACAAAAAAACGACATCTAGTATATTAAACATATTTATATATTTCTATAATACATAAGTATAATTTTAAATTTGTTTAAAAATCTAACGAGAGGATTTTATATTTATTATTTCATGGTGACAGACGGTAGCATCTTGTTATGTACATAAAATATTTTAATATCTCCCATCATCAACAAGTAAATTGCCACAATAAAATTTCCATTCCCATTTGTAAAAGGCGGATAGCAATTTGCACAACAGAACTAATAAAAAAGAAACTTTGCCAAATAGGTCAATAACGGGAATATCAGTAAAATATGCCATAAAAATCCTAAAACATAATTTTGTATCATCTTGCTTTTATTTTTCTCTAGCAGAATCACAAAGAAAATAACAAATAATGTGACTACAAATAAAATGTGCTACTCTTATTCAATTTTTTTCACCATTGGCGTAACATAATACTGTAATAAATATTATAAATGCACAGAAGATTCAAGGAAAATCAGATGGAGTATTTTTGTATTGTTCATGTCTTACTTCAACTAATTAAGAAACAAATATGATTATTTTTATTTTATTTAATTTTGTTTTTATTGTTTTTAAGTGTAAAATACGTCAGATTTTTGTTTACCGTACTTGAAATTTGAAATATGTAAGATTTTCCAGAAATTTAAAAAAGCTCAAAGCGTAGCCCGAATAGTTAACTCGATTCTTTCCTACTAGCAGAAACTATTGAGTTCGGTTCATCTATAGACTAACTGAACTTTATTGCTCAATTTTTGAACCCCACGTTAAACCCTTTTTCTCCCATCCTATAATTGGTACATGTACTGTTGGATGGCGTATTTCTAAATAAATAAATAAATCATATTTAGGTTCCGAAATGGGTGTTATGCACTTTTCCTTGAGATTTTAAAGTCCAGTAGGTGAAAATATCATTACAAGGTTATTGCCTTATTTCACGTGACCGTCGCGGTCGCCATTGAGCCATTTCCTTTCGTAAGAGATTGGAAAGTACGAGTTTTAAAATGTCCATCAACGGCATTAGTTATGGAAGTTACGACTCCCACTTAAGGATGAAGCCATTTTTTTTTATTTCTGGCTTCATCGTTTATAGATTTGTTATTATTTTTTGCATCGATAAACATTTGCTTGGAAAAAAAAAAAAAAAAAAAAAAAAAAAAAAAACGAAAAAAAAAAAAAAAAAACAAAAAATTTGTGTACATAAATTTAGAATTTTGATGATGCTACGACGAGCCCAACTGCACAGTAAAAAGCTCGCCTCTAAATAATACAGAACTGCGGAGCGGGAATGGTCAACTCCGCTGATTTTGGGTATGTTTACTCATATTTCCTGTATATAATAATGTGCCGCAATTTACTGATTGTTACGTTATAATTTGGAATAAATTTTGCGGGGAATTTTGATAACAAAAACGAACAAAAAGAAAAGAAGAGAAAAGTGAAAAAAAAATTTTTTTTTTGAATTTTGGTGCCCATTTTATAGTGTGGGCGGTCCTCCCATTTTGTGAGAGGAACGTGGTCTAAAGTTGTTGTCTAAAAATTAGTAACGTTTGGTACGGTAATTTGTGTTTTATTCGAAATGGCGCGTTATACTCCCTCATTTGTGTAATGTTGGCTGTTAGTGGACAATCAGAGAGTTTAAATTCATAAAATTTTTATGAGATATCTCTGATATAATCCACTATGGGTGCGATGTCGTTGCAAAGTTGTCGTAATTTCCTAGGGGGTATATCTTGTTGAGTTACTTATGAGGCGAAGGAAGTTGTTTTCCAGTACCTGCAATTTGTGTAACGTCGTCGCGTGCGCAGGACACCAAACCGGCGCAGCATATACTAGAGCTCGTGTCACTATCATCGTATAAATTATTTTTTATTATCCCTGTTTAGTCTGCTATTCCTCGCCATCAGGGAGTATAGACTCCTGGACAGAGAATAGACTTTACTTATCGTCTCGTTAATGTGTTTTCCAAAATAAAGACTTTTATCCAAAGTTACGCCTAAATATTTTACGTCTTGTTTCGTCTCAATTTGGCTGCCCCCCATCGAAATAGGTGTAATTACTTTATTATTTAATTTTTTCTAGTAAAAACAGTAGCCTCCGACTTGGCGACGTTCACTTTCACCTTCCACTTGGCGTAGTACTCCGACGCCCGCACCATGTGCGCCTTTATCAGCTGCCCAGCGGCCTGAGCATGGTAACTGTGACAGTATATGGCGGTATCGTCGGCGTACATCGCAAGCTTGGTGCTTGGGGACTGCGGAAAGTCGGACACGTATATGTTATATAATTTTGACGCAAGAACTGACCCCTGCTCTAATGTTCCTCTGTGTTGATAGAGTTTTGTTCACTCTTACTCACAGCTTTCGATCGTGCAAGTAAGAGTGTATCAGTTGCGTACCGGTGCAGTTTATATATGATACCGGGAAACCAGACGGTATCGAATGCTTTCTCAATATCCAAGAGCACCATGGCGGTACTCTTGTCGAGATTATACTGTCGCTTGACATCTTTGATGATTCTGACGATCTGCTGAGTCGTGCTGCGTCCCTTCTTGAAACCGAACTGAAAATCGTCGTTGATTTAGAAGCCGTTTTCGGAATTTTGTTCGGCTTCAAGATAGGACACACCACCGCACTCTTCCACTAGCTAGGCCAGTGTTGCAGACGCAGAATGCCATTGGTGATGCTACGCGAAGTACCGGTTCACATTCAATTCGGCATTTATGGAAAGGCTTCTTAAAATATTCTTTATTGCCACCAGTATGAAATATAAAACATTGCCACCAATATGAACGTATTAATACTAACAAAAATATAAAAATATAAAAATAAAACAAGATTCAAAACTCTAAACTCTCTTAATAAAATAGACATATGAATATTACATACAAACACTACTTATTCTACTTTAGGTAGTACGGCCACTTGCCATGTGAGCATCTAATCAATTTCACCAAAATACTTGTCGGTACCTGATGCGGTAGGAACTGTTTAAAAATATACCGTATCGTATCATACTGTAAACTGTAATACCGGTGCAAAATATCTAGATAGCAAAGAGAGGTACTAGTACTCGAAAATATCGTACCGTATCGCGCATCCCTATGGGCTCTTCAATCAACTGCAACAAATTGTTGCTAATTGAGAAACTTGAATGATATGGACCGAAGATAGTATCTGCATTTTCCAACACAATCTTCTCAGTTAATACGTATCAATCGTATCGAGACAACTCTTGTGTTTTTCTTGAAACTTAAAATTCACTCTTTCCACAAATTATTTTGGTATTTATTATTATCCATGCTACGTATGAAATTGTTTATTTCCCATGTTCGTCAGAAATAACAAATGAATCTTGTGTCCACTAAATTCATTTTGATAATAATCGTTCAATGTATTCATGCACATAGAGTTGAAGAACAAAAATATTTTAATATATAGGACAGACTAAACCATCAATTACGTTTATCTATCAGCCATACATAAACACATACAAACTGATTACATCGAGTTAGCATGGCTCATAAATAATTTTGTTTAAATTGCATAGCAGTCGTTAATTACAATTTAGCATTCGGCCGCAAATCACATAGTTCATATAATGGTGCACCTATACTGAACAAGATAGGCTTGCACTTGGAATTTATATATGCTGTGTCGGTAATTCAATCCGAGATAATGGATTTAAGCAAGCACGTACATGTTTGTAAGTACAGGGGAATTAATTATCGAAAGAAAAGTAGATTGTATGAGACGGTGATTGTTACCTGAAAAGAAACTTACTACATAAATTAAACAACCCCCAAATCCAAAGCTGGAGTTGCATGGGCAGGGTTTACTGTTGAAAAAATGCGGACACATAACCACTCCCTTCGACTTTGTCAGGATCGAAACTGGGGCTTGAACCCAGGAGTCGGCAGACATTAAAAACAGCTACATTCGTCACTCAATGATCTAGTCCACTGCGCGACCAAGTTCGGTAGATTTTCAACAACACGAAAATTTAACTTTAGTTAGGACAACAGAAATATTATATCGGTCAATCATCTAAAACTTTCAGTGTGCGGCTCGCCGAACACAAAAATTATGCTAGGTAGCGAGAATTTGAATTGAAAAGTTAAAAATAGCGAGAATTGTTTCAAGTCAAGAAAGAAGCAAATTATGTACGTAGATTTCTTATGTGGAGTATTGATGGCGGTTCTCACTGCAGGTGGATCCATAACGTCATTATTTGCTTTCCTTTTAACGCCTGTTTGACTTGAAACAATTCACGCTCTATGTTAATACGCATGGAATAATAATTATATTATTTTATGGGATTTTGCAAAAAACTGGAAAAAGAAAGTAATAATACAAGAAGGAAACCTAAAGAATCCGGTATTATTTGATGATCATTGATGAAAGGAGGTAATTAGAAACAACATCAATATGTGTCAATGTCTCATAGAATCTACATTTCTTTGGTTTTCGAGTGAGTGTCTATAATAAATGGAATTTGTTAATTTGGATAATACGGTATGCACTAAAAAAATTACAAGATATATTGTGTCATCATACATGCACGTGTCTACGCACTGACACATAACCTACAGTCAGTTCTGATTTTGTCATCAATACCTAAATTCCGAGCTCTATTGATCACAGAGTATAAATAATTAAGCCTGGCCAAGGTGATTAATCCTACAGAGACGTACTGGGTATGCATCATATTATAATACTTAAATAAGTACAATAATAAAAAAAAATATTTTATATATTGTGATGTATGTTTTTGTACTATTTCGTTCGCTTTAAATTCTTTTTTATGTATTTCCTTACATTTTGTAAGCTTAGTGCTGCACATTATTATTAAACTGTTAAATGACATTCACACATGTACATTGTATATCTAAGTGATAACTAATAATAAATAAATAAATAAATAAATAAATAAAATGGAAATAAATTTTATTAATACTGGTACACTTTATAAAAATATGTACAAAACTCACCTTCTTAAGCAGATTTAAGAAGAGCTTGGTTGTCGTTATCACAAACTGGAGCACTTCTATAATAACTGTGTAGCATCAGATATGTTTCCACAGTTGTCTCAGTAAGCGATGTCCGCTGTGGTGAAAAAATATGTTTGTATTTTGAAAAAGACCGTTCGACATCTACGGAAGTAATATAGGCATAAGTAAAACACTCTGTGAACTCACTTAACGCATCTATAGATGCACCATCACAAATTTGTCTTAATTTAGTAAAATCAGGATCTTTCCGTAACACACTCTCGAATTTTTTCAATAACGGGCTTTTATTTTGCGTCATTTATAGTCTGTAGCTGTGTATTTACGTCGTCCACTATTTGCAGCGATTTCACTAACGACAACGAAATATTTTGCAATTTTTCTATTGCGTCGTGTAGTCCTCTATAATTGTTATAAATAGTTTTTAAATCTGTTTCAAAGGAAACATGTTGAAAGATTGTCTGGCTTTCCTTAATAGTTGCAGTCTTGTTAGGGTTGAACTGTAGTATCACAGCTTTTATTTGTTGAAAATATTCAGCATAATAAAAAGCTGCCTTCAACCACGTTCCCCAACGTGTAAGAATCGGCTCTGGTGGTCGGGAATACCAGAATACAGTGTGTGAAATGCTCGAAGCCGTTTAGGAGATTTGAAAATACTTTTTTTGTATTTGCTATTAATGCATCTACCTCTGGAAAACATTTTCGAATCGTTTCTACTACAAGATGGAACGCATGCACTTTACACGTAACATGTAAAAACCTACAATCGTCTCTTTGAAGAAAACGGACCACCAAACGCATTGTCGCAGCACCGTCGGTCACAAACATCAACACTTGACTTGTTGACAGTTCAAATTTTTCGAAAGTCTCCAACACCACCCGCGTAATTGTTTCGCCAGTAAACGCAGTTAGTCTTTTGCTAGCTAGTAAAAGTGGAAATGTTGGTTTAACATGGTCGAGTACACGTACTATAACATTTAAAATAGAATTTTTTTTACAATCTGTCGTCTCATCAACACATAACCACAGCCGTGTATTTTTTTAATGTACATTTAATCCTATTTACATTGTCTTCACGAACACTTGGTACATTACGTAACGGTGAACGACTTAGTAAATTCACCTGGGGATTGTATTTATTCCAGAACTCCCGAAATGCTGGTTTATCCAATATACGCAACGGAACATCACAGGCAATCAGCATTAACAGTAAATCAAACATAGACTGAGGTTCCATAGAAAACATGCCATTTTTTTTATTTTTATGCCGGTTACTATTGACATAAATTTTGCAGCCATATTTATTCCAGCACATTAAGTCTTGATCACAAAGTGTTCAAATTATTTTACATCCATCATAGAATAATTCCGGAAATTCACCGATAAATTTATTCACTTTATCAGCGTACGTTCGTTTTCTACTCAACATTATTTATTATTTATTAGTACTCTATGCATCGACCGACATATAACAACTGAAGTGTGTCGTGTCATTGTCATCGGGAACAAGCGCGCGATGGCATTGGTATTGCGCCCGACCCTGAATCTACCATCGCTTGGCCAGGCTGAAGGCCTCATCAACATTATCAATTTTATGTCATCGGATGATCGGAATGTAATATGTTGCGTAAAAATTTCAGTTGTGGTCACTAAAAAATGGGACAGCTCTTCTTGTGCAGTGTAAAAGTGACTTTTTAAATCCATGTCAGCCTTAATATATCAGTATTATGTATCCCATTATTATTAATAATCCCAATACACAACTAAAATTTAGCAAAAGTCTCTGACAAGGGTTGTCCCATTTGTTATTTTCCGCAGTTGTACATTACAGCTCTTTTGATGGTTTAGTAGAATTTCTAGTACCTATGTAAAAATATATTTAATATTTAATATTAGTGGATCTATACGGATAATGTAAATAAAAACGTATTTAATAATGACAAATTACAAATAAAAAAGAATATGAAAATAACGAATATTTATATCCAAATTATTAGATAAAAAACATACCTAACTGAATAATTATTCATATCTTTAACCGCTGATATCACATAATGGTCTGAAAACCATTTTTTCTGTACATTTTTGTGCATATTGTACCGGAATTAGTATTCCAGATTCCTCAAAACACTTACTGGAGCTTGGGTCTGGAATAAAAAACTATTAAATTACAGATTGGCATTTATTGGCACTAGTAATGTAAAATAATTGGGTCAAGCCTATATTTACCCTAAAAGGAATCGATACTAAATGGAAATCGGACAAAAAAGAACGAGTCACTTTCCAAATGTAGGTATAGCTATCAATCACACCCTTATACGGGTCTTTTGTGCTCTATTTCTTAGTGTAAATGGGAATGTACTAAATTTAGCTGAATAGAGCAGAATTTTCAACTTCTGCTTACCACTTCATTATATGCCTATTGTATCTGGATATATTTTTACACATCAGATGTTTTCTGGTAACAGTGATTTTATAGTTTTCATAAATGTGTTTAATGTACTGAGCTCAGTAGCACAGTGGGCCAGAGCGTTAAGTGACAAACGTAGATGGTTTCCTGCCTATCGACTTCGGGGTTCAAATCCCGGTTTCAGTTCTGACGAGGTCGAAGTCGGTTGTGTGTGTACGCGTTTTTTTTCAACTGTGTCTACTTTATGTGGTGTGTTTTATGTTTTTTCTTTTATGTACTGATAATTGGGACACCAGACTGGGTCCACATGCACCTTTGTACGCTGAGATCCGAAAATAACAAATTTATCAGAACGAGGTAGCCGAGTCTGTATATTTGTGGTCTGTGGCGCGATAAGTTTTTCTCGAATACGATACGATTTGGAAATCTGAAACTACATGTAATATCTGGGAGAATCAAGGTGGAGTTCTATTGACTCTTATTGAAATCGTTTCACCAGGAAGTCATTTATCATGGAGACCCAAAAGATGTTTGATCAAAACAAAATAATTTCAAATAAAAGTTGTTCAGAATGGGAAATGGTACTTTAATGTGCTATGATAAACAAATTACCACGTACAAACATTAAAAACTTACATTTAAAAGTTTCTTTGAGGCTTTCCAGCCCCCATATTCTTCTAATAAACTATACACCTACCGAAAGGGAAACAACACTTAACACAAAGCTCTTAATAAGAGAAAAAAGGGAACAATGGCGTCTTGTTGAATCTTGTCTAATGCGCTACCGCGGTTTCGCCGGTAGAGGGCCAACATTTAGTTCTGAGAAGCAAATTTATTAATGAGGAATAAATATTTCTTATTAGAATTAAATATTTATTTCCGTTATTAGGGTATAAACTTTAATAGTAAATATTTCTTTCTATGAAATAAATATAATGATGTAATAAATGTGGTAGATACAAATGTGTTATTCATGAGTAAATTTATTACTTATAAATAATAATTATTTAATTACAAGAAATAAATACCAAGAGAATTCCTGAAATAAATCATTTAGTTTTGTCAATTAATCCAATCTTCGGAATATGCTTATTATAACAAAATTATGAAAAATAATTATTTGTCTGAATTAAATATAATGCAGAATAATAAATATTTATTAAATTGAAAAAACTAAGGCATCTTAGACATATCAAGCCAGATATTTCCCTCAGTGTACCGAGAGTGCCTCGTCAGATTAACTGTTACCGAGAAAAAGGTGCTAAAGTTAATTTTACATTTAATCAAAAAATTTTATATGGAATACCAATTTATGAAATTAAGATTTTTAACGAAAATTGTTTTTTATTTATTTATTTATTTATTTATTTATTTATTTGTTATTACGCACTACCTAACAGATACAAATTCCATTTGCTGGGTAGGAATTACAAAATATATTTATCGCAGAGAGAAGTACCTAACTAACATAATATAAAAATTGCAGGAATAAAAAAGAAAATACAATTTTAATGATAAAACCGTAATTATAAAACTTGTAAATTTAATTTCTTTATCGAAGCTAAACTGCAGTTAAATATGCTAATAAGACTACTAAAATTGTTACAGTTACTGCATATTCTAAATAGAGGCGAGTATTTTTGAACGGGTAGATAAAATATGAAGTTTTGTCTAGATGGCGATATGGGAACATGAAAACTAAGCATATGTAAAATTTCACTACAATCAGTTAAAACATGAATTAATTTAAAAAGGAACACAAATTCAGACATATTTCTGAGAGCTTGAAGTGAAGTTACTGAAAATCTGTTAAGGAGATTGTCATGTGGTTAACCTATAGCTGGATAGACTTCATCTATTCTAATAGATAGATATTTAAGTAGACGCCTTTGAATTATCTCTAAGTTATTAAAATGAATGTTATAATATGGAGACCAAATAACGGATATTCAAGTCTAGATCCGATGTAAGAATCATAGAGTAGTTTAATTGTGTTAGTGTTGTTAAAACCATGAGAACTTCCTATTATGAAGCCCAATACTTGTAATATTATGTATGTGACTATTAGAACTAAGCTTTGTGTCAAATGTAACACCAAGGTCACGAACTGAATTATATCTATTTAAAGTAGATTTATCTAGGGAATAGTTAAAAATTGTATTATTTTGTTTTATAGAATACGTGACACAACTACATTTGCTACCATTTAACAGTAAGTTGTTAGCAACACACCATTTAAGTATCTTTCTAAGCGCCGCTTATAGAATTATGCTGTCATTTTCTGTGTTAATCATTTTGTACAATTTTAGATCATCTGGGTATAGAAGGCAAGTAGCATCAATATCAGCAACTATATTATTAATAAACAGATTGAAAAAATAGTGAACTTAATATAGAGCATTGAGGCATTCCTGATGTTGTTGTGAATTTAGCTGATTGATGTCCATAAAATTCTACAAACAGTGGTTTATTTTTGAGATAGGTGATGAAAAATGGCTGTGTTTCCGGAAAACCAAATTCTGCGAGTTTCATTAGTAAAATGTTATGGTCCAATTATCGAAGGCTTTCGAAAAGTCGGTATAAATAACATCGACCTCTGTATTGGCATCAAAGGCAGTAGTTATGTATTGAGTAAGATAAAACAGATTAGTTGTGTATGTTTGATATTAGGCGACCCTCATAAATGCTTTTATAAATATCTCTTAAATTGTTAAGCATATAAAAAAATTATTCATACAAAAAATGTTTGTCATGTCCATAAAAAAATGGTCTGGTATTTTTTTTCAAAAAGCAACGGTTTTTAGGAAAATAATGTTTCAATAGAGAGTGTTTCTGTGAATATCTATGAAACAGAAGACAACAGAGAAAAGTTTTCAGCAAAATATATTCAGCATTAAATTATCTACAGAATAAGAAAACCTCTTGTCTAGGATTTGACCTCTGTACAGAAAAAAAAAATAAATTTACAATAAGGACTGTACAAGACGATTAAAATTAGAATAAGGAATTTCTCGTAATGGAATAATCAGCTAATTGAGACCAGCTCTTTCTTAAGCTACAAAAATACAAAATAAATTTCAAACATAAAATTGAATTTCTTAATCCAATGTTACTTGTCGTGCATAGTGAAATGATTATTTATTTTAACTGCATTAGATAAAGTTTCTTAGTTACTCACAGCTTCAGAAGAAAATTCACTCTAACGAAATGTATACTTTACCGACAAAAGTATGCAAAGCTGATGTTGAATATAAAACACACATTTTCATCTGGATTTGTATAAACATAGCAGGAGTAATATTTATCCAGCGTGTTTATATGCAATTTCCTTATTTTCCTATAAGTAAATATGTCAATTTCCCGGATGGTTGTTGGTTGTTCAAATTCGGAGATTTCCCCCAGAGACAGAAGCAATCTGCGACACGATGGCCGCCATCGCTCAGAGCTATCATACTAGTTTTCTGCCAGCAGCGCAGCATGTAGGGATGGAATGGAATGTTAAATGTACAGTATATCGAGGGATTACTTCAACTTCTAACTTAGATAGAGTATGTACAAAATTGAACTAGACGACACACTTATCTCTTTGGAAGACTGTTGGATTATATTGATGATATCAGACTTTTTGAGGAAATTTTCACGGATATTGCTCAGCAGACGTTGTGTCGCTCACGAGTGATTTATGCCCGTGCTACCAGATAGGATAGCAAATGTTTTTGCACCAAAGCTTCATATATGTCTAACTTCACTTGACCAGACATCCATTCTTTCACAAACAGCAAAGTTACGGAACTCATACCCAGTTATGTTTTCTTTCAATCCTAGTGCCATAATGTAAACAAAAGTCAGATGAATGTGATACATGTAGGATTAGATTCTGAACAACTTTTTGTAATAACTTTTTTCGATATCTTCAACGCGAAGCAAGATATCGGAAATAGGCCCAATTTGGGGGGCTGCCGTTGTCTCAGTTTGTTACTCAAATTTAAGTTGGTTGCCTCGAAATGTACGTCTTATATAGGACTACAGTTGTGCCATGGCTCAAATCTGAATATTAAATAATTTCGAAAATAACTAGGTGTCTTCTGAGGCACACTATTACATATTTACATGGCTTGGATCTGACGCCACTGAATTACTACTGAATTTGGCCAAGTCTAGTCATGGTTATTGGCTTGTATTTGCCGTTAGGAACGGTACGGTCTTCAACTCTCAGGAAAACGTAGGGTTCATCCCTTCGAGTACACTGATTATTGGACGATCATCTTGCCCAAGTAGCTTGGGAACAGTATTTAGAGCTCGTACTGGAAAGATAGAGATACCCAAGATTTCAATATTTCCTCCGCTTTTTCTCCTATTCAAACTGGTGTTTGTCTCAGCAGGTACCAAGCACTCAATGACATACATGACCTTGATCCGATGGTTAAAGAGGACAATGTCAGGCTTATTATTATCTAGATAAAGTAAAACTAGACCGTCAGTCTAGATTTAGTTGGTAACATATTGGAATCGTAGATTTAATATGACACGTCACAATTTCTCGAGATTTCGAGATAATAAAGGCTATTTTGTTTTTATGCTATCAAGGTATTTCGATGCCTCAGAGTAATCGTCAATTCTGAATCCTGTTGGCCAGTATGAAGGATGTCTCCCATCGTCATCAAGAGGTTAGCAACCGGGAGTAATGATATCGAAAGCCCACGTTTTAACTCTAGTATCCAAGTGAAGACAAACCCTTTATAGTAAATTGGATACACGCCAACCTTAGAGATACTTATCTAGCCTCCTTTATGAAGTGACTGTGTCATATTCGAACTATGACTATCGTACCTGTTATTTTATTAACAAATAACTGTTTTTAACCTGTTCATGGATCATGTAGGATCATGAGATAAAGAAAATTGTTGGTCGAATGATTGAAAGAATATGTAGTCAACTTTAACTCATCTTTGTTAGTTAAGAACAAAAATAGCTTTTTCTTATCAATCTAATATTGTAAAACTAGAAAACTATTTAGATGAAAATTAGTTATTGCTTATTTTAATTATGAAAATCATTGAAAATTAAATCACATATCATATCGACCAACAAATGATATATGGTTGTTTTTTTTTATTAGAAAAATAAGACAACTACGTCTATGGCTATTCAAAGTAACACCTTGGAGAAGAAACACTGAAAATGGCGCTTACTGGTATCAAGCGATTACAGAAAATTGCTAAGAGTAAGGGGCGTAACTATAGGGTAAATATATGAAAGGGGAACTCGTCGGGAAACAGTCTGTAATGCGTGTGGCACGAACTTCGTTAACTTTTTCATGAAGTCAAGCCGAAAAATTATCAAATTCCATCGAATCTCATATTACTGGTAAAACAACAAAGCACGCTAGTTTATTTGTTTTCGTCACTTACAGTTAGTTACTGAACTCACTTAAATGCGCTGTATATATTTTAAAGCCGTTCCGAATTCTGAAGTGAATTCCAGATTTTAAATACTTCTCTTCACCCAAATCTAATTTCGGTTTGGCATTTGTGACACGAGCGAGAGCAAAAAAAATTGTGGCTGTATTGAATATTTGTTTCTAGTTATTTGAGTTTTGTAAGAATGAGATCGGAGAGAGGTTATTTTTTAGCGAAGCAAAGTTGAAAAAAATCATTCCTTTTTTTTTGCTACTAACAGCAATTTTGTAAAAAAATTGTCAGTGGAATTATTAAAACTGATATAAGGGAACACTATATTTTGATTTAATTATATGTAAGTGTGTATGTTACATTTAATTTAAGGTTTGCATTTAAATAGTCTTAAGAAAATAAAACAAACGCCTTAGATAAATCACAGAATATTCTACGAAAGTTCATAAAAGTAGGCACAATAAAATATATATACATATACACATAATATCCATACAGATACACGAAAGTAGACACACATAATATAAGTGCACAATACTTTACAAGTACAAGCGCATTTTGTGCACACCAGTGCAATTACAGAAAAATGTACATGTAAAACAATAAATGTATATAAAACGTAAAAAATGTAAATAATAATTTAAAATCATGGTACATAATACTATACAAATACAAGCACGTTTTATGCACACCAGTGCAATTACAGAAATACGTACAGGGTAAAACAATAAAATGTATAAATTTTGTGTATCGTCATAATTCGTCGAGATTCGTCCAGAAATGCAATAAAAATTTTCAAAAATTTTTTTCCCGAATGCATAACGTTGAGGGGTAAGGAAGTAAAATAATAATTAAAAATCACAGTACTTTTGCATTAAAATTTTCTTCTGTAGTATAAAAACAGTTGCTCAACAAAAAAGATTTGATTTTGGTTTTGAACTGGGTAATATTTAGAATTTTCCAATTACCAGGTAATTTATTGTAAAAACTGAGTTTAGGGAATTGTTTTTAGATTTAGACAACCTCTATTTAGGATTATAAAGATTATTTTTATACCTAGTATTATGGGCATGAATATGAAGCTGCTGAAAATATATAAGTTGGGCAATGACACAATTTTTAGTATAATTAACAGAAGCATACAGTGCTTAAGGTAATGGACGCCCACAAGCATTCTTATTACTCTTTTCTGCAAAATGAAAACTCTGCGAATAACTAGAGGCGCCCCAAAGTATTACTCCATAACTCATGTGAGAGTGAAATATGCCGAAATAGACTGATAACAGAGTATCTTGATTTATTAATTTACTTAACTTTCTTATGACAAAAATTGTGCTAGACAATTTGTTTACACAGTTGCTCTATGTGCACATCCCATTTTAGACCGTTGTCAATAGTAATGCCTAATGGCTTAACACTATTTCCCCGTGTAATAGTCGAGTCAGAATTAATTAGTAAGCTTTGAGTTTTATTTTTGTTTAAATTTAACTTATTTGTGGCGAATCATAAGTTACATCTGCTTGATTTTTGAGTTTTTGTATATACTTGTATGTAACAATGTACTTTACATGATGTTTAGAAAAATAGTCAAGTCATTAATATAAATAATATAAAAAATTGGGCCTAATATGGAGCCTTGAGGAACTCCATGTTGGATAATATTTAAATCGGAATTTACACCATTCATAGACACCGCCTTCTATTATCTAGATATTATTTAAATAGGGATACAGGCAATCCTCGAATGGCATAGTATTCAAGTTTCTGAATTAATATCTTTGGAGAAACGCAGTCGAAATCCTTGCTTAAATCGCATAAGGTTATAGATGAATAAAGACTTTGCTCAAGTGCCCCAACTATACCCTCGATTACACATGAAACAGCTTTTATGGTGCAGCAGTTCTTCCTAAAACCAAATTGGTAAAAATTCAAAATGTTTAATTCCAGATATTTGACAAGTCTTATTTTTAAAAGAATTTCCATGATTTTCCCAAAGATGGGAATTGATATTAGACGATAGGGATACGTCTCCTTTTTTAAAAATTGGTATGGCCCTAGTTATTTTAAAAACTTCAGGAGAAAGACCAACATAAAAACAAGCATTAAAATTTAATGCTTGTTTTTAATAAATTACTTAGAGGCACAGCAATAATGTAATTGTTTCTTTCATCATAGCAGTATAAAAACAGTCAATATTCGGTGAACTGGTATTCTTTAAGGACATTACTATATTGACAACTTCTTGCGGCTTAGTGGGGTGTAAAAAAATGAACATGAAGTTCAAACGTAGGATCTGATGTGCTGCAATTATTGCGAAAAACGTACTAAAAATTTGTAAGGATGCTTTTACTTCCGAAATAGCCCAAAATTTGTTCTTTAAAAACTGCTTCTAGTATTTTTGAAGTTGCGGATATGAACGAAATAGGTCTGTAATTTGAAAATCACATTTTATCACATTTTTTTTGTATAACGGCTTGCAATAGTGTATTTGAAACAATCTGGAAAAATACAAGTTAATAAAAGGTTGATTAAAAACGGAAGAGGTTTGTTTAAGGTATCACTATTTTCTTTTACAATTACGATTGGAACATCTACATATATCATCCTCGCTTTCGCAAACATTTTTTAAAAGCTAGTTTAATTTTTTCCTTGCCAAACAAAATTCAACAGTAAATGTATGTAGCAGATAGGATACAATTTATTACTTAGACTGTTGTTATATTTACAGTAAATAATATTCCATAAAGTAAATTGAAAAACATGCATTATTTACATGTGAGTGAACTTCATTGGCTTTCAAAATTCCCATTCCTAAATTACTTCTCTAATAAAAGTTTGTATTATTATTAAGCAGATAGATATACATATACTGGACTGCATCAAAATACTTAACAAGTAATGCGAGTTGTGTTTAAACTACGCCATCTCTTAGTTAGCGATTGAATTAACGAAATACAAAAAGTATAAATCATCACAGAATATTTTTTTTAAATAAACTAGACAGCCAGGATTAAAATTAATTAGATAATGTATCATATCTGCTGTAATATGCATTGTAGGGTTAACGCAATATCAGTTCGCTAAATAAATATAATGAATTGTATTGGGCAGATAGTAAGTTTGCAATCAAAACACTTTAACCATTAAGTAAGTATGACACACGACTAGTTATTAAACTTTTTAACTGACTTATAAAATAAATTACCAGTTATTTAACAACACAGCCATTTTTTAAAAACTTTATAGCTGAGGGCATGTCACGTAAAGCACGGGTACATAAGAGAAACGTCGCGTAAGCAAGGACTCTCTACTGTGGCACAGGTCACCAGGGCCAGATCTATGTGGGCGCAAGCATGACAATTGCCCAGAGCGGAAAATTTGAGGGGGCGGCAAAATTGGTAGAAAGATAAAATTAGGCGGGTCGTCCACTTGTGCAATCAATCCCAAAATACCAGTTTCATAAAATCTGTTTTACGACACTGGTAGCGTCTTTTTCTCGTCCATTTACGCAACCTATTATTAATTTGCCTATTTCTCGACTACATTTTGTTTTTATAAAAATATTTCTAGTGCCTATCTGTATCTTCTATGCATCTGCTATTTTCTCCCACGCGGCATCAACAATATCTCTTCTCGCTTAATCTTTAAGTTTATAGTTATACAAGCAAAGATATTTCTCTACTTCTTGCACCAGAGCAATATTCAAAGTTTGCTCGTCAGCAGGCAAAGCTCGAGGCATTTTTTAAATTACCTGTACACTATCGAAACTATTAAAAAGACCAGAGACCACCGCTTTTTACCATAAATAGTCATATGCAACTAGTCAGTACCTATGAGACCAACAAGTTTGGTTTCAGGCGACTGATTTCGTTTGAGTTACGTCACAGTCGTGATAATGGACGGACATGCATTGCTTGTATAGCATAATTTAATTCGCGACTGTTACAAAAAATGCAATCAGTTGCGTGCAACTGGTTGCATTTTTTTCCGTTGCATAAATGGACGAGCTGCCTTAAAATCAATAAAAAGGTTAATATTTTTGGAAAACCGGTAAAAAAAGTAGGTAATACATGTTTGAATTTAGTATCAAATTTATAAATTGTTTTTAAATCACCCATATAATTACTATTATACATATTAGGGAAAGTGCGTATCTATGGTCTAGGATTTTTTCCTTTTCTTATATTCATTTTGTTTCATTCGTTATATCCTAAAAAATGAATAAACAAAAAAACGAACGAAAAAAATGCTCGAAAAAAGTAATAGAGAAAAATAAGGAAAAGTAAGAAAAATTTCCTAACACTGGTCAGAGTCTGAACTTATCTATCTTCATCGTTTATAAGCTTGAAGCAACGTGCTGGGAAACGCTTGTAAAAGAGGCCTACCATTCGAGGGTCTAAAAAAACTGAAAAGGGTTTCTCATAGAAAATCTTCTACTCCATCCGATTCTTGAGGTTGCCTTGACATTCGAAATTGCGAAAACCCCTAAAATCAGTTTTACCCCTAAATCAAAACTGGGAAAATAAGTTTGTTAATATTTCTCACATCATATCTTCCTTATTAAAAAAGTTATTGAGCTGATTTTTTTTTTTGTTAAATGATGCTTGTATCTGATCATGACACTGATGCTGCTAAATTGTTTTCTGTGGAGCCGTCTTGTAAAAAAATACAAAATTATAGGACGTTGTCGTTTTTGTGAAGTGAAATTTTGACTCATCTAATTATTTTTAGTGAATAATATGTCTCTAACATCAATACAAAAGAAAATTACGGCGAGTTGAATACAAAAGTTTTTAGCGCGCTCCTCGCTTTATAACCATAACTACTGCTTTCGGTGTGTCGATGGTGGACAGCAACATTACGAATTGAAATAAATAATTAATTATAAAATATTGTTTTGGGATTTCGAGAGATATTATGGAAGTATTACTGACACGTAGATTTTTAAAAAATATAGTAGGTGTATTTTGTGTTTTGTTATTTTTTTATTGATTTTTTTCAAATACTTAATAAGAGTTGTGTTTGTTTTTGAGATTTAAAAAATAGTCCTCCTCCCAATATATTTTACTTTGTTCTACTGGTTTTTTATTAAAATTTTTATAGAACAAAAGACTTTTGTGATCCAACAAATACCTACAAAAAATTTCACTCACTGTAAAAATTGTATTTTAAAACAATTATATATAATTAAATATAGGGGGCGACAAAAATCATTTTTGCCCAGAGAGGCCGTAGAGCTGGATCAGGCCTTGCAGGTCACCACAGAATATGTTGACTTGGAGGCATCACCCGCGCTAAGGGTTCAAGCTGACGGTCACCTTACATGTTAGATCTCATTTACTACATATTCCTAGAAAGACATTTACAGAATAGTTGCCGCGGATTTTAAGAGTTAATTGCCATCTGATATTTTTGTCAGTCGTACTTTCAAATATAAGCTAAAAAACTTGTTAAATGAAAATGAGCGACATCGATTCTATCAAGTTGAAGGCTGTAAAATACAAGGTCGCTCATCAGGCAATGTTGTAAATGTCCCCTTTCTAAGTGAGTATAGTCTACTTATACTCTTCAATTTTATTGTATCTCCCTGAAAAAGGGAATAAAAATAAAGTATTGTAAGAGTATTGGAGGGTTTTATAATTAGTATTATCAGCTTAATACGAATTCAACAAAAAACCCATTATTTCAGCGACCAGTTTGCTTTGTATTTTCGTTTCACCGCATATTGTACGTGTGACGTCCGTATATTGTATTCATTGTAGTTATTAAAAAGCTTTCTGCTTTCTTACTAAATATAACTCTACATAAATTAAATGAATTATTGATTATTTTCAAGAAGCTTCAATATTAATAGGAATATTAAAGAATCTATAGGGATATATTATCACATTTAGCAATATTATAAATTATTATAAAAGGTTTAATAAATACAGTAGCATGCATACGTTTAAAAAATGAACAATTTCAGAAAACAATTTTAATTTAGTTTTAACATATGTGTTGTAGTTTTAAGTATTTATTGTTTATATCAAAAATGTAGTTAGTTATAAGGTATTTGCAAAGCCAAATTGGCCATAAAAATTTAATGAAAAACAAATAAAAAAACAAGAAAAAGGTGTCAAGTCGAAGTCCTGGATCGTCACTGGCAGAGCTGACGAGAGACCTATTGTGTATTTCCTGCCATCGAAAAGGGGTGTCACCAATGTAGTCCCATATAAAAATTTCACTTCAATTAACTCTAGTAGTATTAAAAGTTGCATAATTTCAGGGGAAAGATTTCACCTATAAAAGAGACAATTGTTATAGTATAAACTTTTAAAAGGGGAAATTTATGAAAATTTAGTGTAGAGTCAATGTAATTGAACTTTATATAAAAGTTAAATAAGCAACAATCAATAAACAGGGGAAAATATTGTAAATTATTTTAAAACTTTCATAACGAAACATAAAAAGTGCATGGTCTGTAAAAGTGAATATAAACTGAAATAAAACTTACCAAACAGGGGTGCAGTAATGTGTTTAGATCAATGCCATAATAATTTCTCCAATATTGGGGTTGAAACATAAACATTTCTTGATTTTTTGTATGTGTGACAGCATAGTTGAAATATATAATTTCATCAAAAATTAAACAGGAAATCCATCGATGTCCAAAGACATGCCATTAGGACAAAGAAGAAACTCAGTGCTTCGTGTGTGAGTGGGGGGTAGCTCAAGACACAGTGAAAGTGTGGTAAAAGGGATGAAACCAATTTCGACAGCCTACAAAAAGTAGAAACAAAAATATTAGTTTTTGAGTAAAGATATGTTAACCTAGATATAAAAAGATTTGTTATCAGTAGTTATTTAGTTCTAGTTATATAAAAAGGAGTTTGTTTAAAATGATAGGGCACTCGTTAAGAAAAGTTTTAAAATGAGATGTGAAAGATAAAAATTTTTATACTGAACGTAACACATGCAAATTTACAGAAAATTCTCAGGAAAGTATCAAGAAAAGAATATTGTTTTAAAAAGGCAACAAAAGGTAGTATAAAAGTTTTTATTTTCAAAATTAAAAATATTTGACATTAAAAAAATAATTTGTCACAACTAGTCAATTTTGAAATTTGGTGATTTTACTATATACAAAATTAAAGTAAGCAGAGAAAACAATGGATAGTTGGTTGTTATTGAAAAAAAAGGAGTTGGGTTAAAAAAAAAAAATTGAGAGAATCGAATAAAATTAAAGAGAAGAGATACTAATAAAATAAAGGTTAGGAGTAAAATATGGTAAATAGAAGCTTGTAAATTAAGATTCAAGCCAGAGAATTAAAATAAAGAAACAGTAAAAAAGTTTGTAAGTACTTACCAGTTATAAGAAATCCAGCTACACAAAACACAAAATTAAAGTAAATAAACTATACAAGCATATCAGGAAATTGGAGCGGCCATATCCAAACATTAAAGCGTGGTAACAGCTGAGAAGAAACGACAGTTCGGCCAACCGCAAGGATAAAGATATAAGGTAAAATCTCGAGACTTTAAAATTTGGTGGGCTAATTTAAGTTAAGATTTGTAAATACATTTGTTAAAATTTTTAAAAATATTTTATTAAAAACAAACTCCTTAATTGTTTTCTGAAAGTGTTTAGTTTTTTTTATGTGTACTGATTTTGTGAATTTAAATTTTGAAAATATCCTATAGAAAGAACAAAATTGAACCTGCATCCTGAGTGAGAGTAAAAGAAAATAAAAAGTAAGTAAAATTTTGAAAATTAAAAATCTGAGCTAGTTTTGGGTATACAAGGGCATAAATAAAAATAAATACAAATTTAAAAAATAAAGGCGTCAATTTTCATAGATTTTAATAAAACACAAAATTTTCAATTCTATAACTGTTTAATAAAACAATTCCAAAATTTTTACAAATTATATAAATAAATAAAAATACAATAACCTTATTATCACAATAATATATATATATATATATTATTGTGATATTGAGGATTGTTGTATTGTTGTATTTTTATTTATTTATATAATTTAAAAAAATTTGAATTTGTTTTATTAAAATGTTGTAAAAATTGAAAATTTTGTGGTTTATTAAAATTTATGCCCTTGTATACCCAAACTAGCTCAGATTTTAATTTACAAAT